>PVKN010000321.1:49774-85397 GCA_004027915.1 Capromys pilorides | reverse complement strand
TGCAGGGCAAGTGCTTATTCCAGTGAGCTATCTCCCCAACTTGAATAGAAGATGTCAAGGGTAATGAAATCATTAACTGGCTGGAAAAGAATCAGACTGTGGAAAAAGAAGAATTTGAACATCAGCAGGAGCTGGAGAGTGTCTGCGATCCTGTTATCACCAAGCTGTACCAGAGGGCAGGGGGCGTGCCTGGAGGAATGCCTGGGGCCTTTCCCGGTGGAGGAGCTCCTCCGTCTGGCGGTGCTTCCTCAGGCCCACCATTGCAGAGATTGATTAAACCAATCCTAAGCGTAGATGTAACATTCTTCCACAACCAGTGAAATTGAAGGACCTAAATTTGTAGCAAATTTGTGGCAGTTATTAAAGTTGAGCTGCTATAGTAAAGTACTGGGCATTTTCAATACTTGAATAATAAGGGACTGGGGAGATAGCTCAGTAGAATAAGCGCTTGCCTGGCAAGCAGAGGGTCCTGAGTTCAATCCCCGGTACTACAAACAAAACAAAAAAACTAGAATAATGGAACATGTACACAGGGAAACAGCATTGCATGTAAAGGACTGTCTTCAATAAAAATATTGAAATATTGTCTGTCTTATAATCTTGGTTCTGTTAGCAACTGGCTCTGCGACCTCACTCTTGCCACCCCTACAGTATTTGCAATTGTTACTTTTTTTTTTGGTGATCGGGTCTCGCTATGTACTTCAGGCTGGCCTTAAACTCACTTATGTAGTTCAGGCTCGTCTCAAATTTACAGCGAGCCTTCTGCCTCAGCCTCCCCATGCTGGGATTGCAGACATAGGCCACCAAGCTAGTTTATATTCTTTTTTTAAAATTTTTTTTGTCTTTTTGAGACTGGGTCTTGCTCTGCAGTTCAGGCTAGCCTTGAGTTCACTTTTGTAGCCTAGGCTGGTCTTGAATTCACGTCGATCTTCCTGCCTCAGCCTCCCAAGTGCTGAGATTACAGACGCGCACCACCACACCTGGCTTACATTCATTTTATTTTATTTTATTTTTTTTAAGAGAAACTGCTCATTTTATTTTATTTTTAAATTTTATTTATTTATTTATTTGTTTGCTTGTTGTGTTTGTTTGTTTCTTTATTCATTCATTTTGTGGCTGGCTCAGCCTGCCCTGGTGGTGGCGCTGGCGCAGCATGTGGTGCTGGGAATCGAACTGCAGTCCCCGCAGTTGCCTGAGCCCTCCCAAGCAGGCGCTCCAGACCACTGAACCATCTCGCCGGCCCCTACATTCATTTTAATAAAAGTGAATATTGTGGGAAAAAAATAAAGATCATTTATTTAAAAGTGCTAAAAGTTTATTGCATTTTCTGCCACAAGGTGTTGCTTATGGATATACAGATATAGAGCTCTGCAAACCAGCTGTTTAGGTTTTCCCCCTCCAGACTGCTCGCACACACCTCAGCTTTCTACCATTTTCTGAGCTTTGTCCTAGAAAATGGGATTTTAAATTCAAGCCCGCCCCTTTGGTCCCTTTGAGTGCGCCATAGTTAGACGCATGCGCACTCTGGGTGTTCCGCAGCGGTGACGCGTGGGGAAGGGGGGAAACTTTCCCAAACGGAAGTGACGCAAGAAGAGACGAGAGGAAGTCGCGGAGGTGGGCGGGTCTGATGCTGTGAGGCGCTCGCTTCCGGAAGTGCCTTCGCTTCAGCATGCTTGCGGAGCTCGGTTTAATCGGTACGATAGGTGAAGATGACGAGGTGCCGGCGGAGCCCGAGTCTGACTCTGGGGACGAGGAGGAAGAGGTATGAAGCCGGCGTGGCTAGACAGCGGCGGGCAGGGGCCCGGCCCCACGGGATAACTTGACCAAGTCCCTTCCCCGTGATTCCTCAGGCCCTTGTCCTTGAACCCTCAGTTCCCGTGGTCGGGGCTCCCCGGGATCCTGAGCCCGTCCTCGGTTTGTCCCCCGCCGGCTTTCCCACACCTCTGCCCTGTTGGCCCTGCTGTTGGTGTCGCCTTGCTGGGCACAGTATCCGTCTGCCGACCTGATGGTTAGTCCAGGCTCTGCCGTAATAGAGGTGAAATCTGTCGTGATTCCTGCTCGAAGAGCCCTGTTATCTATCCTTCCATTCCTCGAGGCAGGGCTTGCTAGCGCCGCTAGCCGTGGTGTTAGCTGTTGGGACCTAGCAGTGGACGCCGTGAGCGGCGCTCTGCAGACAGAGCAATCCGCTGTGGTGGTGACAGACAGTACACTGTGGCCTGAGAGAGGCGCCTGCTGGTCAGAGATTCAGCCCAGGTGTTTTTCCTCTGCACTTGTCCACGGTCTCTAGAAACTCACTCCAGGTCTCCCTTCCCTTCTCCTCTTTCCATCTTGTTCCCATCTCAAGCTGGAAGGAAGCGTTGGAGTGATTCTTGACCGCCTCTTCTCTTCCCATTTTCCGTACACCCCAGCCCGTGGCAAGCACCCATCTACTCTCTGTTTCTGAGTCGAACTTTGATTCCGCATACAGGCCTGTTACTTGTTAGTCAGGTTTCCTACAGACTTATTTTTGGCTTGCTTGATCTGTCAGTTACCGAGAGAGGTGTGTTAAAAAAATCTCTCACGTTTGTCCTTGTGCCCGGTTTTGCCTTGTGTAATTCTGTTCTCTTGCCGGCCACCTGCCTTTCCTCCTGGTTTCCTCTCATTTCCATAGTCACCCTGTCTCTTCCCTTCCCAGGGGCCCATTGTACTGGGCCGAAAGCAAAAAGCCTTGCAGAAGAACCGCAGTGTTGACTTCAATCCTGACTTCGTCTTCACCGAGAAGGAGTCTATGTATGATGACAGCTGGGCCCTGGCTGATGTCATGAGCCAGCTCAAGAAGAAGGTGAGACTGACAGTGATGAATAGTTGTGAAGGTTGGGGGGGTTTCACCCTGGCCTCAGTGCTTCTCATTCACTGGATTCTGAAACTCCTTTGAAAACCTATGGTGTAGTTTGTTTTTATTTATTATTTATTTGTGGCTGGCTCAGTCCACCCTGGGGCTGGGCTGGCGTGGTGCTGGGAATCGAACTGTGGTCCCTGTGCTTGCCTATGCTTGCCTAAGCAGGTACTTTAGACCGCCGAGCTATCTTGCTGTCCCAACCTGTGGTGTAGTTTTGATGGTATACTTTTTTTTTTTATGGCTGGCTCAGCCTGCCCTGGGGGTGGGGCTGGCGCAGCATGTGGTGCCATGGACCAGTATGTGGTCCCTGCGGTTGCCTAAGCTTTCCTAAGTAGGCACTTTGGGCCACACGACCATCTCGCTGGCCCTACTTTTTTTTTTTGGATGGTATACTTTTGAAAGGCATTACACTTTGGGCATGGTGGCCCATGCCTGTAATCCCAGCACTCAGGAGGCTGAGGCAGGAGAATCAGTGTGAGTTCAAGACCAGCCTGGGCTACAAAAGTGAGCTCAAGGCCAGCCTGAACTGCATAGCGAGACCCTGTCTCAAAAAGACAAAAAAAGAAAAAGACATTACAACCCACAGTCTTAACTGAGACCTGACATTCCAGAAAGCCTTGCTTAGTTTCATTATTTCTTTTCCTTTACCTTTATGTGCAGAGGGCAGCTACCACATTAGATGAGAAGATTGAGAAAGTGCGAAAGAAAAGGAAAACAGAGGTGAGAAAGAAGCCCAGCTCCGCCTCGTGTCGAGCCACCCCCTGTGCCCTCCACTCCTCCTCACCATATTTCTCTGAGCCTGAGCTGGGCGCAGTGGATGCAGGTGCCTTGCTGTGTGATTGTCACTGGTCCTCACTAAGAAGTGCACCGCATCCTGTCCGGGCTGCAGATCTCTGAGTGCCCCCTTTAGGTCACAGTATTCCTGAAATTTGTAATTACTTGGCTTCATTTTGTATTTTGTTCCCAGGATAAAGAAGCTAAATCAGGGAAGTTGGACGACAAGGCAGCTCAGGCAGACTCTGACCCAGAGGACCAGGAAGGCCTTCAAGGGAAAGAGGAGGTAGCAGGCTCTGCAGATGAAGAGTCAGAGACCGACTACTCATCCACTGAGGAGAACATCCTCACCAAAGCAGGTGGACATTATATGGTGGGGTGTGAGAGGTGGGACTGGGGCCGGCGTGGTGGCTCATGCCTGTACTCCCCGGCACTCTAGTGCAACTTTGAGCCTAGCCTTGGGGAAAGTTAGTGACTTAGTGAGACCATACCTCAAAATTCAAAGACATTTTGTTTTTTATATATATATTTTTTTATTTTGATACAGGGTCCTACACAGTTTGGGTTGGCCCCGTGCTCACTTTTGTAGCCCCCAGGCTGGTCTTGAACTTGTAGTGATCCTCCTGTATCAGCCTCCCGAGTGCTGAGATTACAGGCGTGTACCATCACACCCAGTTCCTGGGCTGGCCAAGTGGGGTGGCACAGTATACAGTACTGGGGATCGAACTGGGACCTTGCGCTTGTCAGGGCAGGCACTTATGTCACTGAGCTAGCTCCCTAGCCCTTTTAAAACTTTCTTTAAATGGGCTGGGGAGTTAGCTCAGTCTGATGACCCTTGCTTTAATTCCTGGTGTCGCCTACACACAAGAAGAAATGAGCGGGGGGCTGGAGAGATAGCTCCGTGGCACAAGTGCCTGACTGGCAAGTGCAAGGTCATGAGTTTGAACCCCGGTCCCGGGGAAAACAAAAAGAAATGAGCTGGAAGTTGGGAATCCTCTTCCCCCACTTGGTAGGAATTGTTGTCCCCTAATATACAGTAGTGTTGAGGACTCCCCCTGGTGTTATGTTCAAGCTTTCTCTCCCTTGGGATTTTGTCAGGTTGTTGCACTTTGCAGGCAGTACCTTCTCTCCTCATTCTAGTCCCACACAGCTGCCAGATGGTTGTGTGACTGAATTTTACTGTAAGTGACGTACATCTGGGGACCCCCCCCCATGCTGCACAGTGTTTCTGGTGGGAGTGTATGCAAGCACCGTAATGTAGAGTGGTCCTGAGGGCCTGGTCTCTGGACTGCACTTGGGAACTTGGCTGCCTGTGTGACCTTAGGTGCGTCGCTCAGCTGCACTGCCACACAGCGTCCTCCTCTGGGAAGCAAGGCAGGTGTGAGGGTGCAGAGGTGGCCCACATAAGGCCCCGGGACAGCACGGTGCAGGTGCAGGTGTTCAGTGTGTCAGCCGTGAGTGTCAGCTGGGTTTTTCTCCCCAGATACGCTCAAGGTAAAGGAGCGGAAGAAGAAGAAGAAGAAAGGACAGGTGAGCTTGGGAAATACGGCAGTGAGTTTTGAGCAATCAGGATTTTGAGCTTTTCGTGGTGTTGGGCCTTTTTGCTGAACTCTCGTCTTCCATCTTGTGCTCTGGTGTAGGAGACAGGAGGATTCTTTGAAGATGCCTCTCAGTATGACGAGAGTCTCTCCTTCCAGGACATGAACCTCTCCCGGCCCCTTCTGAAGGTAGGACTTGTTCTGGAGCTCGGGTTGATTCTTGCAGTACCCCTGTACTGGACTCCTGGTCCTCTTAACTATTGTCCACAGAGAGGCCCCTTCAGCAGTAAATTCCATCCTGTCCTCCTCACTGAGCCTTTTATAAAAGGCTGCCACTTTGACTTTGATAAAAACCTGGTTCTTAGTTCTGAAACACTCTGCTCCCCCTGGCCTCTCCTGAAACACGTGCTGTGCTCATTCTGCCCTGGGCACATGGCCTTGCTGGCCCTCAGCTGGGTCGGGTATCTTCTTCCTCAGGGCCTGTGTACTTACTTCACTCTGCTTGGAATGCTCTTCTAGGAGTCTGCCGGGTTCCTGTCACCCCTTCAGGGTTCAGCGAGACTGCCCCCGCAGCCCTGATTGTGTTCCTTTTCCCTCCATAGCTCCCCGACTGTCATTTTGTGTATAGCGTTTATCTCTGTGTGACATGTATTTGTCCCAGTCTGTTTCTTTGTGCTGGATTGTCAGCCTGAGGGCAGAGCTTTTGGTTTCTGTTTTGCGTATTTGTTGCCATATCCTCAGTTTACAGAACAGCCCTCACACCTGGTAGGTGCTCAGTCTGTGTGTGGACTGAATTCCTGAGAAGACTGCTGTGGAGACACACTTGTCTAGAAACGCTGTTCATTCCCTGCTGAGACTGCACTGCCCATCCGTCCCTGTCATTTCTCTTCAGGCCATTTCAGCCATGGGCTTCAAGCAGCCCACGCCAATCCAGAAGGCGTGCATCCCTGTGGGTCTGCTGGGGAAGGACATCTGTGCCTGTGCAGCCACTGGGACGGGTGAGGAGATGGGGTCCTGGTGGGTGGGAGCAGGGTCCCTTCTTATACCAGAACAGGGCTTCAGGATGACCTGATAGAAGGTTCATGAAACGTGCTTGGATTTTTGGGCCATATAAAAAGTTTCCAGCAGTTCATACTCAGTTGGTGGTTTGAGTGGCTTTGAGTAGGGGAACTCCGAGTGACCAGTTTCTGCTTTGTCTTCACAGCAGCACTTCAAAGCGTATTAGCGTTTTTTAGGTACCTTGCTACCCCCCACCCCAAGACTGTAGCGGGGTAGACTTTGGGAAGACTGGAAGGGTTCTCTGTTGTGGGGGAGACCAAGAAGAGAGCCAGCAGCCTGAACTGCTGGTCTCTGCCAGAGCTGGATGGGGACAGCAAGTAGGGCGGGAGACTGGGGCTGCCTCCTGGGCTCCAGCAGGACACTGCTGTGCCCCAGTTCCCTGCAGCTGCCGGGGCAGAGGCAGACTGAGCAGTCCAGTCCTTAAAATGCCACAATGAGGACGGAGTATAAACCCAGTCTACTACACATACACTGCTCAAAGGACAGGCCAGCTGGGCCCGTCGGACGCTTCATAGGAACCTGAACAGAATGGACCAGTGATCCTATGCCCAGCTCTTCAGGTGACAACAGTGTGTATGTCATTACCTGCTGTCACTCTTGTCAGCTCCTGATCCTTCTCAAACCACATAGCAAGTGCTGGGACGCAGAGTGTGTCACCTCTGCTTCTGTTTATGAAAGATTGAGAAATGCCACATGGTGCTTATTCACAGTCTTTCTGCAGGCTCTGGCAATTTGTGGCCTCGTTCTTTTTTTTTGGTAATTTATGTATTTGGTATAGAGTCTTGGCACATAGCTTGGACTTGTAATGATCCTCCTGTCTCACCGCCTCCCCCGTGCTGCGATTACAGGCATGTGCCACCAAGCCTGGTTTTAAAGGCTGGCTTGGCATGCGGTACTGAGGATTGAACCTACGTCCTTGCACTTGCCAGGCAGATGCCTAGACCACTGTGCATCTCCCTGTCCCTGGTAGCCCAATTCTTGAAGGCTTTATTAAGAATCAGCGTATTTATACTAATTTGCACTAAAGAAGTAAAGATGGTTATAAGAGAGTTGGGTTATTTTTAATTTTTGTTCTTTAGTTTTTTGGAAGTTGACAAGGCCCTGCTCATACAGAAATAAATACATTAGGAAAATATAGTAAGAAGTGCCCTCAGCTCACTGCTGTGTTAGTGTGCTTGGACTTTCTAGTGTTTATAGATACAAATGCAGTTGAAATACATTTCTTTCTTTTTTTTTTTTTTTTTTTGTCTTTTTGGGACAGGTTCTCGCTATATCTACATTTTGATTCAAATGCAAATACGTAGCTATTCCCTTCCCTTTTTATTTTGAAATGGTCATAGAGCAGTGAGAAGTGGCAAAAATAGTAAGTAGAGTTCCCTGAACCCCTCACTCAGGGATAGCTAGCATGCCACATAACTGGGACCGTAATGTTGATCTCAGGCCTGGGGGTGTGGTTCATTGGCAGAGTGCTTGTCTAGAGCGTGAGGCCCTGGTTTCATCCCCACCATTACAAAACAAAAGTTGATCTCTGGTTGGCTGCCTTCCGGGTGACTTTTATTACTTTCGTGGTTCTTTGTATTTCCCAGGTATTTTTACATTGACATATAGTTTGAAACAGCAGAAAGCTCTATGAAAAGTAAGTTTTTCTTGGGCCTGGTGGTGCATGCCTGTAATCCCAGCTCTTGGGAGGCTGAGGTAGGATTACAGTGAGTTTGAGGCCAGCCTGGGTTACATAGGAAATTGAAGGCGAGCCTGAACTGTATAATGAGACCCTGTCCAGAAAATAAAAAATAAGTTTTTCTTGTTTGTCTAACTAGACAGGCTCATTGTGCTCAAGTGAGAGTCTAAAGGCAGAATGTATTTATTTCCTTGCTTTCCTGCCGCCTTCTCCAGGTAAAACTGCTGCTTTTGCTCTGCCGGTCCTGGAGCGTCTCATCTACAAGCCCCGCCAGGCTCCAGTCACCCGTGTGCTGGTGCTGGTTCCCACTCGAGAGCTGGGCATCCAGGTGCACTCCGTCACCAAGCAGCTGGCACAGTTCTGCAGCATCACCACGTGCCTGGCTGTAGGTGTGTCTGTGGGCTGCGGGCTGCCAGCCGCCCCCTGGCCCTGCCGTGGGGGCGTATGGGTGTACTCTGCTCTTCTAGGCAAGGGGTACCAGAAAAGGCTTTGGATTGAGGCCACTTAAAAATTGCACAGCAAAGGCTAGGTGCGATGTTGCACGCCTGTAATCTGAGTGCTCCTGAGGCTGAGGGAGGGCGATCACTGCAAGGCTGAGGCCAGTCTGGGCTGCAAGTGTGTTCAAGGCTGGTCTGAACTGCATAGCGAAATCCTATCTCAAGAAGAACGCCCCCTCCCCCCCCCAAAAAAAAAACCCGGAAAACTGTGTGACATGTTTTCATAATTGTAGGAGGAGAGGATTTCTTTGAGACAAAACTGACCTTGAGAAATGAAACTTCATGATTTTTTTTTTTTTTTTTTTTTTTGGTGGGAACAGGATTCGAACTAACTACCTTGTACTTGCCAGGCAGGCACTTGTGCTATGGAGCTATCTCTCTAGCCCTTAATTTTTTTTTTTTTTTTTAAAGTTTAGTTTATTTTCTTAAACCACATTTATTTGCTCTTGTTATGGCCGGCTCAGCCTTCCCTGGGGGGGTGGGGGGCGGTGCAGCACTTGGTGCCTGGGATTGAGCCACGGTTCCTGTGGTGGCATAAACTTCCCGACGTACTCACTTTAGAATGCTAAGCCATCTCACCAGCCCATGGCCCCTTGAAACTTCATGAAATTATAGAGAAATTTTTTTCCTGGTACTGAACAAAGAATGTAATGTAATACTTATTCTTCTTAGTGTGATTAATAAAGTAGGGAGAACTTTATATGATGTTATCTAGCCTGCATTTTGCCCTCTTTATTTATTTTTTAAAAAATTCTTGATTTTCTTTTCTTTATTTGTTTGTTTGTTTGTTTGTTTATTTATTTTATGGCTGGCTCAGCCTGCCCTGGTGGTGGGGCTGGCGCAGCATGTGGTGCCGGGGATCGAGCTGCAGTCTCTGCAGTTGCCTGAGCTTTTCCTAAGCAGGTGCTTTAGACCACTGAACCATCTCTCCGGCCCCTTTGCCCTGTTTATTAAGTAGTAAAAATTCAAATGTGATTTTTATGTTCAGGTAAAGACATCAGTTTTCACAGATGCTTCTCTCAGTCCTTTGAAGTTTTTTTTTTAAGTTTATTTTATTTTTAAACTTCATTTATTTATTTATTTGTGTTCTGGCCGGTTCGGCCTGCCCTGGGGATGGGACTGGTGCAGCATGTGGTGCTGGGGATCGAACCGCAGTCCCTATGGCTGCCTAAGCAGGCGCTTTAGACCACTAAGCCATCTTGCCGGCCCATTTTTCTTTTAATAATTCTTTCTTTATTTTATTTTTATTTTGCGTTATGGCTGGCTCAGCCTGCCCTGGGGGTGGGGCTGGCGCAGCATATGGTGCTGGGGATTGAACCTCGGTCCCTGTGGTTGCCTACACTTGCCTAAGCAGGCGCTTTAGACCGCTGAACCATCTTGCTGGCCTAGTCTTTTGAAGTTTTAATCATTCTATTAGAAAGTGCTTTGGGGTCATCATCATTTTGGATTTTTGCCCTTAGTCCAATTATAAATAAATCTCTCTCTTCTGGTGTATTACGGAATTCACGTGGCTGAGGCCTCTGTTATTCTCAGGGCTTTGCTGTGCATCTGGCTGAGGCAGAGGCGGGTGGCAGGTGTGCTGTGCACACTGATGGATGACACTGACCCAGCCACCTGGTGGGCTCCTTTTTGCAGGTGGCCTGGATGTAAAGTCGCAGGAAGCAGCTCTTCGGGCAGCACCTGACATCCTCATTGCCACCCCGGGTCGGCTCATTGATCACCTGCACAACTGTCCTTCCTTCCACCTGAGCAGCATTGAGGTGCTCATCCTGGACGAGGCTGACAGGTGCGCCTGAGTGTGGGGCCCAAAGGATTGGATGACACTGAGGTCCTGAAGCCTTGGACAGCCTTGGACATGGCACCTGGCACCCTGGGTTATGCTACAGAGCTGTCCACTTTAGCTGTCCACACTGGATCTCAATCTAGGCTTAGTGTAGATTTTCCTGCTTTCTTTCTCTCTGTAGCAAGATGACTAAGAGGTAAGGTAGGTTAAATATGGCCACATCCTAGCTAAGATTTGGGATATTAGTAAGATTCTCAAAAAACCCTCTCGTACATGGAGACAAGAAAAGTATCAGATCACAGTGAGGAGGCATCTAGTGGTACCACAGGGACAGTGTTGTGTGTGGTGGGGCTTCCACGGGTTGTGTGTAACTTGGAAGATGGCGACACCCTCTCTTCTCCCCTATCCCTATGCCACCTCCTCTCTCTCCGGCTTCCTTTTTCTCACACATGTCCTCCCTACTCACCTCTTTCCCTCAGCTGAGCCAAATGACTTGATATAGTGGTAGAATTGGGCAGGGAAGTCTCAGGTAAGTCAGCATGTGAAGGTTGACCGCAGCTGGAGGCACGTTAGAGCTTCTGTGTGGCCCGCCCTGTCTTTTCCTTGGGTTGGCCAGTAGCAGTTCCATCCTTCTAGTTCTGGCTGAAGCGCTTAGTGTCATCCTTGTGTCCTCTCTTTGGTGAATCCCCTCAGAGCACACCCCAGCCCCCACGGTAGGAGTCTGCAGTGCCCTTCCTCCAGCTTGGAGTGAGCTCCTTTGCCTTCTGTTTCAGCAAGAGTGACTGACAAGCACGGTGTTGTCCAGGGGCCTCACCCCAACAGTGGTTTATCAGAATCCAGTTACTACGAGAAATCTAGATAAATCCAGGGTGTGAGCAAGGTTGAAGGAACCTTCTAGGTGAAGGGAGGCTAAAGAGACAAGAAATACAGCCATGTGCAATAGTGGAACCTTGGTTCTTATAACTGTAAAATCACATTTTGAGGACAGCTGAAGAAAATTTGAGTATGGCCTATACTTTCAGATTTGTTCAAACATTTAAATGTCTTGGGTGTAATTATGACCTTGTGGCTATGTAAAATGTAATTTTTCTTTGAAGATTAGTGCTATAGTAGTTGGAGTCATGATATCTGAGGCTTTAAAAAAAAGGAAGGGAAATAATGGCAGTATGGTGGAGAATCTTGAAGGTAGGGTAAAATAACAGTTATATAAGATAGAACCAGTGAAGGCAGAACTGTAGCCTGAGCAGTGCTGTCCCTCGATGAGCGCCAGCCACGTCGGTCTTCGCTCTGCCTCTGCAGGATGCTGGACGAGTACTTTGAGGAGCAGATGAAGGAGATCATCCGCATGTGCTCCCACCACCGCCAGACCATGCTCTTCTCGGCCACCATGACGGATGAGGTGGGTGTGCAGGGGGGTGGTGGGCTTGAGGGGGTCGCCTGGGCGAGCCCTTCTCCTCACTAAGCTGTTGTCCGTGGCTTTGTGTTGGGCAGGTGAAAGACCTGGCTTCCGTCTCTCTGAAGAATCCTGTCCGCATATTTGTGAACAGCAACACAGATGTGGCTCCTTTCCTGCGGCAGGAGTTCATCCGCATCCGGCCAAATCGTGAAGGGGACCGGGAAGCTATTGTTGCAGGTGAATGTCTGGGGCTGGAGTGGCGTTGTGGGGTTTACACTGCAGCACCCGGTTTCTGCCCGCTTCCCTCCTCCGTCTCCCTAGCTGAGCATTTCCTCTACGAGTCCTTGCTCTGAGCACCTTACCTCCCTCCCGCCATCCAGGTTGCTTCCTGTCCTCCCGAGCCCTGCTGCTCTGGCCCTTCAGTGTCAACATTGCTGGCCAGTGCCTGGGTTATTGCTGTGGTTTCTTATTTACTTTTCTTGGCTCCAGTTGGCCCTTTACAATTCATCCTGCACGTTGCACAGCAGATCTTTACAAAACATTTGCTTTTGTTACTTTATTATTTAACACCCTTTGGTGGCTTCCACTGCTCTTCCACAGAAATACAGGCTCTCTAGAGTGGGCTTCAGGACTCCCAGGACTGGCCTGCATGCAGGCCCTGGCTGGGGAGGTTTGTTGGTGGCTCCTGCCACATTGGTCTGCTTGGGCCTTCTCTTCCTGCCATGCTTGTTCTTCACTCTGACATTTCCCGTGCTTCTCAGGCCAAGGTCTGAGTCTGTCTGCCCAGGGCTGGGCTCAGCAGCTGCCCTTCTCAGGGGAGGACTGGGCATTGTTGCATAGGAACCTGAGAGCAGCTGCTGGCTTGCTCTTTCCTTGCCAGCTCTGTTGACAAGAACCTTCACTGACCACGTGATGCTCTTCACTCAGACCAAGAAGCAGGCCCACCGCATGCACATCCTGCTGGGGCTCCTGGGGCTGCAGGTGGGTGAGCTCCATGGCAACTTGTCTCAGACCCAGCGGCTGGAGGCCCTCCGGTAACGTCCTGGGTGAGGGATGACACCACCTAACCCTCCTTGGGGAGGTCGGACAGGGCGTCCGTGTTTGACTGGAGCCAGGGCCCAGGAGGTTGTCTTAGGGCAGTAGTGGACACAGTGTGGTGCTGTGCCTTCAAAGTGTTTGTCCAAGCTAGGGCAGTGGCTCGTGCCTCTAGTCTCAGCCACCTCCAGGCCAGGCAGGAGAGTCCCTTGAGCCCAGGAGTTTGAGGGTGTCCTGGGAAGCAGAGCAAGACCTCATTTAAAAAGAAATTATAAATGCATTTGGAATTCTGCCTTTGTCTTCACGGGTAATAACCCTCTTGGCCAGGATCTTGTTCTTTGTTGTAGCTGTTATGCGAGACTATAGCAGGAAACTGGGAAATGCCCTACGCAGTCTGCTTTGCAGTCTTCCCAGAGCAGTGACATCCTTTGGTCCCACTGAACAGGATTGGACTCGAAGCCAGCAGCTGATACTTGAGCATCTGCTTAGCAAGCACCATAATTTCTGTGTGATTTTTCATTTAGTTCTCACAGAGTTCTGCATCCTTGTTCATTACAGGTACTCAGAGGTGTTTGTTAAAGCAAGGCTGCCTCTGTTCTTTCCTGTAGTCTAGCTCAGAGAGTCTGTCTGCGGGATTTACCGTTTGAGATAGCACATAAGGAATTCTTTGCCCTACAAAATCGGTTTAGGCGGGGGTGTGTGAGTGTTGGATGGGCTAGCATTTGGGCTCTGTCCCCCAGTGACAATCTAAACCCTGCTGCTTGACTCAGGATTTGTGATGACTTCAGCATCCTGCTCTGTTCTTTGACAGCTCAGGCTCTGGGGAGCATTACTGGGATGGGGTGTCTGAATAAGGATCTCCGTGGCTATTTCTAGGCGTTTTAAGGATGAACAGATTGATATCCTTGTGGCCACAGATGTGGCAGCCCGTGGACTTGACATTGAAGGGGTCAAAACAGTGAGTACTACTAGCCTTCTTATACTTTTTTTTTTATTGTGGCCGGCTCAGCCTGCCCTGGGGTGGGTCTGGCACAGCATGTACTGCTGGGGATTGAACCACGGTCCCTGCAGTTGCCTAAGCTTGCCTAAGCAGATGCTTTAGACCGCTGAGCTATCTCTCTGGCCTCGGCCTCCTTATACTTGATGAGATCTTTCTGTCAGCTCCCATCGCCCTTCTCCACCTGACTGATGTTCCATTCTGGCTCTCCAGGTAATCAATTTCACCATGCCCAACACAATCAAGCACTATGTGCACCGGGTGGGGCGAACTGCGCGTGCCGGCAGGGCTGGGCGCTCTGTGTCTCTGGTTGGGGAAGAGGAAAGGAAGATGCTGAAGGAGATTGTGAAGGCCGCCAAGGCTCCCGTGAAGGCCCGGATTCTTCCTCAGGGTGAGGAGGCACAGCTGCCATTAACATAATGTGCCTGTTGGGCAAGGACACGGGAGGACAGCAGAGAACGTCACTCCTGGCAGGACCAGCGTGAGTCCTGGCTCTGTCTCCGGCCAGGTCACTGGGGTAGCTCTCACGTCATTTCTTGGTCTCAGGCCTCCGTATGAGAAAGGGGTTAGTGTTAGGAATCCAAGTGAAGCGCCTTCTCCTGAGCACTTTCCTAGGGGAAACTGAGATGGAAGTCTCTGCTGGGCAGGGTTCGCGCTGACCTTCCTCTGTTGGTGGGGAAGCAAGTAGGCAGGAAGTAGCCCCCCGTGATATTTTAACAGCTTTCATTCTTTTTGTTCCTCTGATCTACGGGGGTCAGGTCAAACACGTGTCTTAAATTATGTTCTTATATGTGTATGTTGGACACAAAGAATTGAATCCAAGGGCTTTGCAATGAGCTGCATCTCCAACCTGTTTTTAAATTTGGAGACAAGAGTCTCACTGAGTTACCAAATTGTTTGGACTCAAATTTAGAATCCTCCATGCGTGAGCTTTCTTGAGTACTGATTATAGTGTGCACTACCATGCCTGGCTACTTTCTTAATGTTACAGAAATAATACGTTCATTGTATATTAATGTATGTGGCAACTAATATATAGAAGTACAATTCTGTGTCAAAGAGCTGGTCTCTGTTAGCACTTTGTTGTATATCCTTTCATTCCTTTTTGAGACAGGGTCATGCTGTGTAGTTCAGAAGGTTTTTTTTTTTTTTTTTTTCTTTTTGCTGGCTCAGGCCCTGTGGGTCTGGAAAGGCAGGTAGAGCTGGATTGAACCCCTGTCCCTTGCGCCTGATTGGGTTTGCCAGAGCAGGTGCTTAACCAACTAAGCTAACTGGCAACCCCCACGCTGTGTAGCTCAGACTGGCCTTGAACTCACTGTGCAGCCCAGGATGGCCTCAGATCTGTGGCAGTCCTCTTGTCTGATTTTTATTGTATTTTGCCCATTGGAGAGTAGTTGTAGGCCCTGTGGAGATGGGGCTGACACAGGGAGCAGAGCAGCTGATGTTTAGGGGAGTCAGTAAGTAAAGACCTGTGCCATCGAGAATGCCAGCTGTAGGAGGAAGGAGGGGGCCTGCTTCAGAAAAACTTCAGGAAAGGCCGCTGGTGTGGAGCAGCTGGCATGGAGCAGTGTCCTGGATGATATGAATGAGGCTGCCCTGAGTGATCAGTGTGCCCAGCAAGAGAACATGGCAGAGGCCCTGTGAGTGAGAATGAATTTGTGTGTGAGTAAAAGAGAAGTGGTGGGGCCCAGGGCATGGTGAGCTAGGGAAGAGAGAAATCTAGAGAGCTAGACAGCGAGACTCGGAGGAGCTCAGGCCTGAGAACAAGAGCAACAAGAAGCCTTCTGGGGAAGGGAAGAAGGGAGGTAGCTTGTTTTTTTTTGGTGAGGTCCATTATGTTGCCCAAGCTGACCAGGACTCCTGCCTCAGCCTTCCTAGAAGCTGAGATTGTAGGCACCATTCCAGCTATGTCAGTGAGTAGATGTTTACCTTATTTTCATTAGTCACATCTTTTTTATTTTTTATAGTTAGCCAGATTGGGCCAGCCAAATAGCTTAGTGGATAAAAGCACCTGCAATCAGGTGCAGGGGCCAGGGGTTTGATCCCCGGGCCTGCCATGCCAGCCCTGCCCCCTGTGGCCTGCTGAGATGGCAATTAAGACCAGGCATGGTGGCATGTGCCTGTAATCCCAGCTCTTAGGAGGCTGTAGACAAGTGAATCACTACGAGTCCAATCTAGTAGTGAGACCCTGAACACTGTAGACCCTTCCCTGGCTGGGGGGAAATTAGCCAGATCTTACCCTCGTAAATGTCCTTTTCATTCTCTTTTTTTGTAGATGTTATCCTCAAATTCCGGGACAAAATTGAGAAGATGGAGAAAGATGTATATGCAGTGCTGCAGCTGGAGGCGGAGGAAAGAGAGATGCAGCATTCGGAAGCCCAGGTGAGGCTGTGAAGGGGATCTTGTCGCTGCAGCCCAGTGAGCCAGCCAGGGTCCTTGGGGCCCAGCTTGGAAGGGGTGACGAGCCACCAGAGCCCTCCGCATTGGCAGCCTTCGTGGCACATGTCCTCTTGCTGTCATCACAGATCAACACTGCCCAGCGGCTCTTGGAGAAGGGGAAGCAGGCATCAGACCAAGAACCTGAGAGGAGCTGGTTCCAGACCAAAGAGCAGAGAAAGAAGGAAAAAAGTAAGTCAGGGGGTTTCCTCAGAACTGCCGTAGGGCTCAGCAGTCGCTCACTTGTGTGCTAATGATCTTTGACGGGGGTCACTGGGCTGAAAGGTGGGAAGAGAAATGTGCATCACAAGTTGAGGGGTACACAGCCTGACGTAAGTCACACACATGCTCACTGGAATGCTGTTCATCCCCACTGGAGCCCTGAAACTTGCCACCAGGCGAGTGTTGAAGCATGGGCCCGTTTTCAGTTAAGCAGTGTATTGGACATGCAGAATAAGTTCCCAAAGGTAGACTTGTAGGTCAGAGAGTGTGTGTTACTAATTTTGTAGAGATTGCAAAATTGCTTTTTGTTTATGTTGTGCCAGCAATTTCAGACATATTGCCTTTGTTTGTTTGTTTTTTTGCTGTACTGGGAATCAAACTTGGGACCTTGCGCTTGCCAGGCAGGCACTTATTCTGCTGAACTATCTCCCTGGCCCTTGCCTTTTTTTTTTTTTAAAATGGCCGGCTTAGCCTACCCTGGGGGTGGACTGGCACAACATGTGGTGCTGGGGATTAAACTGTGGTGCCTGAGATGGCCTAAGCTTTGCAAAGCTGGTACTTTAGACCACTGAACCATCTTGTTGGCCCCTCTTGCCTTTATTTGATGGTGTGTATATGTTAAATTTTCATGTTATTGCTACAGTTGTACTGTGTTCGTAGGAATAAGTAGACTATTATAAGTCAGATCTTCATATTCCATAGCAGGCTGTCGGTAAATAATGAATGCCTTAAATGGGTTAATGGAGCAACAGGCAGATAAGCATGTTACTTAGTGAGATGAAGGTAATGTGTGGTAGAGGGATTGCTACTTTTCCTTTTAAATTGTTACATAGCAGTTTAAAATAGTTGTCCTGAGGGGCCGGGGAGATAGCTCCATGGCACAAGTGCCTGCCTGGCAAGTGCAAGGTCATGAGTTCGAACCCTGGTCTTGCTGAAAAATAAATACATACATACATACATACAGTAGTTGTCCTGGCCAGGTGTGGTGGCGCATGCCTGTAACCCCAGCACAAGGGAGGTTGAAGCAGGAGGATCACTGCAAATTCAAAACAAGCCTGGGCTACAAAGTGAGCCCAAGGCCAGTCTGAACAGCATTGTAAGACCCTGTCTCAAAAAGACAAAAAACAAGATAAGCTAAAATAAAATAATTGTACTTCTGGTTATAAATTTAAAAAAGATTTCAGGTGAAGGTGATCCCTGAAATCTCATGCTGTCCTGTTTTCCCAGTTGCTAAGGCTCTGCAGGAGTTTGACTTGGCCTTAAGAGGAAAGAAGAAGAGGAAGAAGTTTGTGAAAGATGCCAAGAAAAAGGGAGAGATGACGGTGAGGGGCCTTCCCTTTGGAGTTCGATCACACTGAGTGGGTGGGCTGGAGCCATCTAGTCACCCCTCACCCTTTCCCCCAGGCAGAGGAAAGGTCCCAGTTTGAAATCCTCAAGGCACAGATGTTTGCTGAGCGGCTGGCCAAGAGGAATCGCAGAGCAAAGCGGGCCAGGGCCATGCCTGAAGAGGAGCCAGCGAAAGGCCCTGGTAGGTAGTCGGCGAGCTCTGCCTGAAGGCAGCCGAATAGCCTGGGAGAAGTTTGAGGGCTAGTAAACAGAGCCCACATTTTTTGAGTAATTGGGATATACCAGTGCGTAGAGCTGCCCCTTTGTTAGCTTTAAGGGGTGGAATGACCTTGTCGCTGATAGGAAGGGCTAGCGCTGAGCCCTGGCCTTTCTGCCTTGGGAGCCCGACATTTCCTGGCTGTGACTTAGAGGCGCCTGTGAGGGTAGGAGGAAGTGAACACTCTGGGGCAGAGTGCCCACGGAGCTTGGAATCAGTACCGAGAGTTTTAGCTGGCTGAGGAGCTTGGTCCACAGACGATCACACCAACGCATTCTCTTTTCACAGCCAAGAAGCAGAATCAGAGGAAAAAATCTGTATTTGATGAAGAACTCACCAACACGAGCAAGAAGGCCCTAAAACAGTACCGAGCCGGGTAGGGCCTTAGTGGGCACGGAGCTGGGCACGTTATCTTTTTTTTTTTTCTCAAAACTGGGGATCAGACTCAGGACCTTGCACTTGCCAGGCAGGCACTTGTGCCCCTGAGCTATCTCTCTGGTCCCCACATTATCATTTCTATGGAAACTATTTTTCTTTCCTTTCCTACCTCCGCTAAGCTTTTATGGAACATGGTGACCCATGGCTGTAATCCCAGCCCTGAGGAGGCCAGGACAGGAGGACTGCTGTGAGTTTCAGGCCAGCCTAGACTACAAAGTGAGTTAAAGGCCAGCCTGAACTACATAGTGAGACCCTGTCTAGAAAAGAGGAAACAACACAAAACCTTTAAGCTTTATATTATGTAAACTTAGGGGATGCCTGTCTGTCTCCCATACTTGCTAAAGCTTTCCTGTGGATCCCAGAGTGAAAATGGGGGGGACTAATGTGCCACCGCTGTGCGGTTTAACAGCCCTCCTCCCTTGGAGGTGAGATTTCCCGTGTCCCTTTATCCTGAACCAGGGTTTTGCTATGCAATTCTGGCTGGCCTGAAACTTGCAGCAATCCTCCTGCCTCAGCTTCCTGAGTGTTGGGAGTACAGGTGTGCATCACCATGGTAGGCAGAGATGGCCCATTTAAAAGTTCAGAAATAGAGAGCTTTCTCTCAGGAGAGTAGTAACAGCTACTGATCATCTGAGGATCAGACCTAAAACTCCCCCAGAGAACCCTGGCTTGCCCTTCGGAATATGTTGTGCTGCCACATTCTTCCATCCCAGGGCTAAGATGGGAACACACAGCACCTTCCAGATAATCTTACTAGGTACAGATGAAGGAGGGGCTTCCTCTAAGTTTCTATTACAGTTGGAGCCTGATTTCGAGAAATACACATTACCAGGTAGAGACACAGGTTTTAGAACTGGGGCCCTGAGCAGCGTGGATGCAGTGGGGCTGCTCTCGTGGGCCAGGGGTCGGGGCTTGGGTGCCGTGTTCAGTGGCTGACCTGTTTCAGTAACTCCTCTTCTCTCACTCAGCCCTTCCTTTGAAGAAAGGAAACAGTTGGGTTTGCCCCACCAGAGAAAAGGAGGACACTTTAAATCCAAGTCCAGGTGATGTACACTTTGGGAGGCCCAGAGGCTATGACCGGGGTTGGAGAAGAAACTTTTCCCATATATAAAAAGTGCTGCTCCTTTTTGTCTTACTCTCGTGATTTTTTTTTTTTTTTTTTTTTTTTAATAGGTACAAGAGGAAGAAGTAGCTGTGATGGCCTAAAGCAATTTGTTAATACAATCCCTTTCCTGTGGGAAGTCCTCCTGGTTTGGTTTATAATTGTTAAAAAGTTAATGCATTGTGCTCATTAAAAAAAAAAATTGGGGTGGTGGTGTGCAGCTGTTTCCTAAGCATCATAGCCAAGACTATCTCTGTCAGCTTTGGTAGAACAGGTTTGCCCACTGGGTGTGGGGAGTAAGCCAGGGTAATAGTTGTTCCATTAATGGCCGAGTCTCCCCCAGCTGTGTCATGAGCACTCGGAGTGCGTACTGTTCATGCTTGTACACAGGTTTGGTGTAGAGGAAATGCACTTCTATGGATAGTCTAGAACTACAGTTATTACTTAGTTGAAGGACAGCCACACGCTGTGCTGTGCGATTCCATTCACTGCTTGTGTGTGACAGGAATTGTTCTTATGTTGGCAGTGAAGAAACAGAAGCTTGGGGAGACTTAGCTCCCCAGGGTTGCAGAGCATCCGATTCAGGTTGATATCAGTGTACACGAACCCCTGGCTCACCAGGTGCTGTGAGTGCTGCTGGAGAGGTGCAAGCCGAAAGGGGCAGAAAGAGCTGCTCCCCATAGAAACCAGCCTTTATATTGCAGGATGGTTCTCATCTTTTTTTGAAGCACAGGCCCCTTTGAGACTTAGATGAAGGCTTTGGTCATCCTTTGGGATAACTGGTTCATGTCCTGTGTAATTTCAGTGAGTATATTAATACCCCATCTTAAAAACGATAGCTATGAACTGGTGCACACCTGTAATCTGAACACTGGAGGCAGGATCAGACTAGCCTGGGCTACAAAGTGAGCTTAAGGCCAGGCTGAACTGCACAGTGAGACTTTGTCTCAAAAGACAAAAATACAGGTATGAAATTTTTATTTCTTTAGTGGTACCAGGGATTGAGGTCAGGATCTTGTGCTTGTCAGGCAAGCACTTATTCCACTGAGCTATCTTCCCGGCCTCCAGGTATGAAGTTTGAAAAAATAATTTATAATAGCCAGGTGTGAGAGCTGGCTCTGCCCCCTGGCACTGAGCTAGTCACTTGAGACCAGGCGTGGTGACACACCTGTAATATGTCTGCTGGGGTGGCAGAGCAGAAGGAATACTACAAATTTGGAGTTAACTTAGATTACATAATGGCTCAAAAGACCAGAAAAAGCAGCCTAGCAATTACCAACACGGTCCAATTCAAAAAGTAATGACGCTGGTGAAGGATACAGTTCAGACACATCTCTTTTAAATCCTTTACAGAGGACCATTATGTTAAAAAGAGTACATGCCTGTAACCCCAGCATTTAGGAGGTTAAGGCAGGAGACTGCTGCATTTAAAGCTATGTTGAGCTACATAGCAAGATCCTGTCTGAAAAATGCAGAACCTTTTCCATTAGAGGCTTAGGTCTGGAGGGTGAAATGTTTTCATCATGGTTTGTAGAAAGGACTCACCCTAAATCTAAGAGTCCTAAACCATAAAAATATTATAAGCAGCACCCACTCTGTCCCCTAATTGTCTTAAGCCACTTCTGAAACAAAGACAGACTGCTGATTTTCTCAATCATTGTTTTTATTAACTGGCTTTATAGGCTAAAGTGCATAGTAAAGACAAAAAAAGGAAATGCTTACTTAGGAAAGGACCAGCATTAGAAAGGACCTGAGATGCCTAAGTGTCTGTTCTAAGGGACACTGGACAAAAGGAATGTGGATGCAAGGTGTAGGCCTGGGGCTGGCTTCTGCCCTGGGGCTGAGGCTTGGAGAAGCTGCTGGCATGCGAGCCCTGCCCAGGCAAACAAACCGAGAGGGTACAGGATGAAAGCTCACACTTGGGAGAGGTACTGCTGGCAGTGAATGGGGATTTAATTCCATTTGAGGTCCAGGGAAACCAGCCCTGCTACCCAACCTCTCCTAACAAGGAAAGAAACCCTGTCCAAGTGCAAGTCACAAAGGCTACAGGACTCACTCCTTAGCCTGGGTCTGCTGCATAAGCCCCTTAGTGGGGAGGATACTTTCTGATTCTATGAATACGAAGCTGGGTCAGGGTGAGTGGCAATGTCTTTGTCTATCACATGCCTCCATCTCTGGAGGATGGGTGCCTGAGGAACAGAACAGCAGGGGTTCTTGTGCTCCTTAAAGGGATGAAAAGCAGTTCATGAACTCTGGGCCTCTATTATTAGAAAGTTAGCTGGCAAGTTAGGGCCTGGAAGTTAAAGAGTTAGCTTTCACCGATTCATACGTCCAGCCTTGGAACACTGCATAAGCAACATCTGACCATGTCAGGACCTGGAGTTACCATTATGTAGCCCTAGGTGGAAGCCCCAGGTATGCTCCACGGAGTCTCCCCTAATCACAGAAAAAGAAGTGAGATCTGTTAATTCTGGTTTCAGTTCTGGAGGTAAAGTGCTTACTCTAGCGCAGGGGTAAATCTAAAAAAATGTGGGTAAGCCCTAAAAGTGGATTCTTAAATAGATGGTGAGACTAAAGGAGTTATTTAAAAAAGGAAAAAGAAAAAGGTTCCTCCATAAGGGAGCCAACCCCAGCTTGTGGCTGGGGCCAAAGGCAGCAGTGTTCCGTCTACATCATCCTTCGGATCTCCTCAAAGTTCATCATGTTGTTAGCGGTGTCAGACCAGGCAGGATGCTGGGCTCCATCCATTTCAGAAGCCAGCTGGTTGCTCCTTTCTAGAGTATGATTCTCACCACCAATTACCTCCCGACACTCCGGACAGGTGCCCCTCTGCATGGCTCCCCCACATTCGCTAATCACATAGATATGACCATTAGGGCACTTGAACCAGTGGCCGCGAGGGAAGCCCATGGCCTTGACAATCTGTACTCGCTCTTCCTCTGAGATGCCCAGGCCAGAGCAGGGAAGAATGGCTTTCAGAGCATCCATCTTTCTCTGCACAAGCTGTTCCTCCTCCTGGGTGAACTTAGATGTTCTCTCAAGGATGTTCCGAATGCTGGTGACCTCTTCTTCTACACTACCTTTGACCTTCCCCTCTGCCATCTTGCAGCGGGTCAGGAGGTTTACCAGGTACACAAGCCTCTGGATTTCACTTTGGAGGTCACTCAGTTCCTGGCTGGTAAAGCTCAAGCGCTTCTTGGCCAGCCACTCATGGACCTGGTCTACTCGAGTCCTCACTCTATGTTGTTCCCAGATATGTACCTTTTTCAGGGAATTTTGCAGACTGGCCAAGTGGTCATAGAATCTGATGTAGTTTTCAACAAGGCCTAGCTCCTTCACTGACAGATTTTCCTGGGCCAGTTTTTCCCTTAGCATTATAGAGTCTTCAGGAAGCAGCTGGTGGAGGAGAGTCTTACTCTCCAGCAGGACTTTCAGTCGCTCCTGGCTGACTGCAATCTCCCCTGCTGAGCCCTGGATCTTTTCCTTGACAATTTCAATCTCTTCTAGCCGCTGTTTGATGCTAGCTCCGTATCTTAGATTTTTGCGGATGGGTACCTGGCAGATAGGGCAGACCTTCAACCTGATGGCGATTTCATCATCTTTCTGCTCATTCATGTAGCGGTCTAGGGCTTGTACCTCGAAGAAGTGGCTGCAGTCTTCTAGTTGCACAAAGCGGACATCATGCTCATCCTCGAAGCCAAAGAAGATTTGGGTGACCTCATCCTGGTGGCAGACACGGCACTTTTTGGGGCATGGTTCGCCACACAAACCAATGCAAGGGTGGCCACAAGCCAGCAGCTTAGTACAAGGCACATAGCACGGGGGTCGGTCACAGGGCTCAGAGCAGAGCTTGGTGCACTGGTAGTGCTGGCAGCGCCAGACACAGGGCTCCACACAGGGGCTGCACAGGTCCCCACACTTCTTCTTGCACTGGCTGTGAACACAACGGTTCTGACATGTCCGCTGGCAGGGCGGGCATTCACCAGTGCACGGCTCCTGGCATTTGTGCGAGCAGATGAGCAGGCGCTTGCACGACTGCTGACAACGCATGTGGAAGCGCCCTTCGTAGCATGTGTGGCAGGAGCCGGGGCATGGATGCCCACAGTCCAGGATGGTACCACATTTGGTAGTACATTGAACTGGCAGATCGTACTTGAGGTCTTCCACATTGCCACACTTTACCTGCTGGTTGTGCCCACACTTGAGTTTTACGGTGACCATTTCTGGACACAACTGCACACAGCCCTCACCACATGGATGGCTGCATCTGTGGCCACATCTCAGGACTTTGGGACAAGGCTCCTGACAGCAGAAATCTGACTCAGGCATTGAGCAAGGGACCATCTGCTTGTGGCCACACTGAAGAATGATTTTGGGTACCTTCACCTGACATGGCTCGCACTCCTGGTAGCACACAAGGGGGCACCGGTGTCCATCTGGGCAGATGACCTTCTGACATGGCTTCATGCACTGGAACTGCTTATGGGAAGAGTCATAGGGGTGGCAGGCACGGGTGCAGACATGCCCACAGCCCAGGCGGAACTCACAGGGCAGGCTGCAGCCTCCTTCGGGCACTTTTTGGAAGTCTGAAGCTTTGGACACTAAGGTCTGGGTTTCAGGGTGGTTCTGGCAGCAGAGCTGGAGGGTCTGGCCTATTTGATTGTTCTCTCGAAGGGTGTGGATGATCCTGCTCCACAAGGGCACCCTGGCCAACATCTGCATGTTTCCAATGCAGTACATCCCCTTCTTGGCTCGGGACAAGGCCACACAGATCCGGTTGGATATCTGAAGAAAACCCACCTTGCCTTCTTGGTTGCTCCGCACAAGCGAGAGGAGGATGATGTCATTCTCTTCCCCTTGGTATTTGTCCACAACATGGACCTTGACACCAGCAAACGTCTTGGCTGGCATGAGTTTACGTAGGCAGAAGAGCTGTCCGGTGTAGGTGGTAAGGATGGTGATCTGGGAGGGCAGGTACTCCTGGCACAGGAAGTACTTGCATAACTCTACCACAAAATGGGCCTCATGTTGGTTCTGATGGCTTTTGCCTTCTTGGATCTCCTGTTCAGGAAAGTTATGTTCTATAAAGAAAAGGTTGGAAGAAACTCCCTGAAAAGGAAAGGAAGTGGTATATTAGAAGGGTCACTATGGTACTTGGTTTTTCTCCTATCTTCACGCTCTGGTCACTGACCCTGCTCCACAGAGACTGTGGAAGAACTTTGTACAAAATCCTTAATTATGAACTTATTCGGTACTTAGTTTTGAGGCTATCATGTGCTGGACATAGAATTTGGGTCTACTTGAAGTTTTTTTTTAGTATTGTTTAATAATAGGCATCCACAACCCAATTGCTCTGACCAAGAGAACAAGCAGTAGTTCTTTTTTTTCTTTTTGGTGGTACCAGGGATTGAACTCAGGACCTAGTGTTTGCCAGGCAAGCGCTTATTCTACTGAGCTATCTCCCCGACCCCCTCAAGCAGCAGCTCTGACCACACTTATTGGATATTCCAATGAGGTGACTGCTTCACACATTTTCTTATCTACAGCAAAGAGAAAAGGCAGAAGCCATTATTCTCACTGCACAGAAGACCCTGAGCTCAGAATAGTAATCTGCTGCCATTAAGTGGCAGTACTAGGACTCAAAAATTCAGGTCTGTGTTCTCAGCTACTATACTGTTCTCCCCAAACTGAGCTTTATTTTGTTTTGCTTTGTTTTACTTTTTTATTTTTTGGTACAGGTTCTCACTATGCAGTTCAGTTCCTGTCTCAGCCTCCCAGGTGCTGGAATTACGGGTGTGTGTCACCATGCCTGGTTCTGGGGCTGGCACAGCACGTGATACCAGGTACCTAACCCAGGTCCTTGTGCTTGCCAGGCAGGCACTTAGACCTTTGAGGTATCTCCCCAGCCCTTTGCTTTGCTTTAAAAGCTGATTTTGTGCCACTTTTTTCTTTTTTGGTATGAAAGATTTTTGTTTTTTTTCAGTACTGGGGATGGAACTCTGAACCTTGTACTTGCCAGGTAGGCACTTATGCTGCTGAGCTGTATCCCTGGCCCACGAAAGCTTTTTTTAGGCTGAGGAAAGATAACTTCCTAAGTTGCTGACACCATCAAAGATTAGGGAAGACCACCTCACCTTAATATTCTCATACTTGAGAACTGAAGGATGATTCTCTAAATCCTGATAAATGTGCGGAGTTAAAAGGCGAGCAATTTCAGGGCGCATGCGATGCTGAAAAAGACATGTATGTCATTAGAAACCTGACAGTATAAAAAGGAATAATTTCTCTAAAGACTAAACTGTTGGTAGAAAAATTTAAGACAGATGATATCTAAAATACTGGGCAAAAAGAAGATAATATAAACAGCACAGTGTGATCTCAGCTTTAAAACAGAAAACAAGTTTGAGAATCCTTTTTTTTCTTTTAGGCTTTTTGAGACAAGGTCTCACTATGCAGTTCAGGCTCGCCTTGAGCTCACTTTGTAGTCCAGGCTGGTCTCAAACTCAAGATAATCCTCCTGCCTTAGCCCCCGAGTGCTGGGATTACAGGCATGTGTCACCATGTGCGGCTTGAGAATCTTTCTGAAAGTTGACATTTGGCAGATTCCCCAAAGCCTTTTCCACAATATAACAGGCTCAACTTCTTACCTGGTAATTCAGACGCACAAAGGGAATGTTCACTTTCACTAGTCGTTCAAAAAGGGACACCTCAAGGTTGAAGTTCTTAGCCAGATCATATACGTTAGCGCTGGGGCGCAGCTGAGAAGAAAAACATGGATAAGAATTCTCTACTGAAAACATTTGAACACACAGCCAGCCAGCAGTCACTCCACTGGCCAGCCAGCTTCATCAAGTACCTCTATGGACCTGGCAATACGCGAGATGTTGACAGGTTAACAGTAATAGTCACAAGGGCTGGGAAGACAAGAATCAAGGATGACATGACGAAGTGCTCAAGGGTGGGAATTTTTAGGTAGGCCTCTCCGACTGGGGACACCAGCATGGAACACTAACATTTGGTAATTTGGAAAGCAAGTCAGCAGAGGCAGGACAAGTGACAGGAACAATGAAAAGACAAGATGACGACAGAAACAGGCTGAAACCTGATCTTACTGCCTAAAATTTTTTAATGGTTCTTCTAGATTTTGTAAGACATTTTAATTTAATCTGCATTTTCTTCTTTTTATTTTTTTGAGACAGGGACTTGCTATGCGGTTCAGGCTGGCCTCGAACTCACAGCAATCCTCCTGCCTCAGCCTCCCGAGTCCTGGGATTATAGGTATGTGCCACCATAACTGGTCTCTCACATTTTAACTTAAGAAACTTGATTTTCAATATTAGGTTCAATGGGAAACCACTAAAGGTTTGTAAGCTGATCTGCTTGCTTTTGTTTTGTTTTTTAAATTTTATTTTTATTTATTTATTTGTTTGCTTGTTGTGTTTGTTTGTTTCTTTTTATTTATTCATTTTGTGGCTGGCTCAGCCTGCCCTGGTGGTGGCGCTGGCGCAGCATGTGGTGCCGGGGATCGAACCGCAGTCCCCGCAGTTGCCTGAGCCCTCCTAAGCAGGCGCTCCAGACCACTGAACCATCTCGCCGGCCCTGATCTGCTTTCTGAATTTTTATTTAGAGAGTAGCAAATATGAAGCAGGAAGACTGGATAATGTGCTACTATCACAGTTCATTTAAGGGATGGAAGGATGGGGAGAGAACAGAAGGGGATTTAAAAAAGGAATGAAGATGTACTGGATACATGTACCAACTCCTCAGAAGGAATACAAACACATACTGATTTTTTCTTTAAATGTGAGGGGACTCTCAGGTCAAAATGTGGGCTACCCGCTGTTGCAGCATCAAGCTGGTGGCTGAAAGGTATTCAGAAGTGGTATTACAGTGCTGCAGGGTTCAGTAAGCTGGGCTTAACGCGAGACAATACAATCTATGAAGACAAAGACATACAAGCAGCCATAAGGAGGCTTCCAAAAAACCTTCACAATGACAGGATGTGTCGCATTAAGAGAGCCCTGGACCTGAGCATGAAGCTCCGGTCCTGCTAAAGAGCAGTGGACAAAGCATGAGGAGGAAAAATCCCACCTTGAGCCACATCTCAAAGAGATTATTTGGGAAAGAAAAGAAAAAGAAGAATGGGCAGAGAAAAAAATCACTTAGAAGTCTGTGGATGCAACTACCTTCAAAATATTTTTATGAACTTGTTTAACCCTGAAACATACAATTCAAAAATTATCTGGTCTGCAGATACTGTACCTTAATAAATATGTCTGTTTAAACAAACAAACAAAAAAAAAGTAAGAGGAAAAAAAAATTAAAAAAACAAAACAATACAAAACAGGGCCGGCCCAACAGCTCAGTGGACTAAAGCACTTGCTTTGGCAGGGCGCAGCGGTCAGGGTTCCAGGCCTGCCATACTGGCACTGCCCCACAACCTCATGGCGGGGCGGGGGAGACGGGGGGGACACAGGACGGGACAGGACGGGACGGGACGGGACACAGTGGCACTGAGATGAAGATTGAGACTGGGCATAGTGGTGCATGCCTGTAATCCCAGCACTTTGGGAGGTAGAAAACAGGAGGATCACTACGGGTCTGATCTACGTAGTGAGACCTTGTAGACCCTGCACCCCCTGTCCTACATGCAAAAACAACAACAACAACAACAAAAACAAACCACCACCAGTCAAGCTTAGTGGGTCACACCTGAATTCCAGCCACTTCCAGACTGAGGCAGAAGAACTGCAAGTGTGAGTCTGGGCAACATAGGAAGATCTTCTCTTAAAATAAAAAGGGCTGGGACGTGGTTTGGTGTTCCCAGTGTTTGATATTCAGTACCACATAAAACCAAAAAGGAGCAAGCAAACAACCACTCAATGCCCAAAAAGACCACGGTGGACTAAGAATAGCAGAGCAAATGGATGAAGTGAATGATGCCATCTCAAAGCTGCACTGAACAGCTGGTAGCACCTGTTCTTAGACTGAATGTGGGGGCTGGGGATGTAACTCAGTGACTGAGCAGTTGCTTAGCATGTGTGAGGCCCTGGGTTTCATTCCCACACAAGAAAAAGATACACTTGATTGTGGGAAATGAGGAATCTCAAAAGCCTGAAATATACCAGGGTCCTGCTGTGTGATCCCTAACCCTCCTAGTCCCACAAGAGCAAACTCATTTTCTAGGGTTCCTGCTTTACCTGCTGATGGTCACCAATCAGAATGAGATGCTGGCAAGCTTTGCTTAACGTAGCAATGGTATGGGCCTCAAGAACTTCAGCAGCCTCTTCCACAATGACAATCCGAGGCTCTACCTTCTGCAGGATCTGGCGATATTTAGCAGCACCTTGAGTCAGGAAAGATGAGAGAGGCTCCTCTGAGCTGAGGTGTAGGACCTAAAGGGGCAACTGGGCCTCCTGGAATCTCCTTCATCTTCCTTTAACCTGAACTGGTCCAACTAAACCCTTACACTTACCCAGAGCTGTGGTGACCACTGAATGAGTGCTGGAAGTTTCCCCATGCTGTTCGCTGGTGGGATTTCAAACTCCACAGCAACAAGTGGGACAACTTCACCGAGAGTTCCCAGAATATGGGCTTCTTTTAATAGCTCTTTGTGGTGTTTTTCTCTAGCTTGTTGATCTTTACCCGTTCTAGCTAATCTGATAGGATTTGGCCTTAAGAAGCAAAACTCCCCACACTTTCATACCTGTGGTAGTCATTCCTACAACCTGGGCGTCTTTAAGGATGTGCAGGTCTTCCTGGAGTCTCAGTTCAGCCATTCTTTCTGCTGACGTGCGGTACTGGCGCTCATAGTTGAGGATCTTCCGGCGAGTGTCAGCCTGGTACATCTGCAGCCACAGCCTGGAAAATGAGAACCAAAGGAGGACATGCTCTTTGAGAGGATGGAGCTCTGTGACACAACTGTGCTGGTCATGTGCTTTACATTTTTTAAACAGCCTTGCTCCCTCCTGTCTCAGGAGTTTGCCTGTATGGTCCCCTCAACCTCACACGCTCCCCCTTTGCCAAGGGCCTTCATCACACCTACTCATCTTTAGAGCTCACCTCTACGGTCACTTCCTTGGATACCGCAGACCAGCCCAGGTCCCATGTAATATTTTTTATATTTTTAGTATTCTTGATACCCTCTGCTCTTTTCTTAGTGTTCGTGCCACTTATATTTCTTTTTTTTTTTTTTTTTGAAATGGTCTCATTCTGTAGTCCATGGTGTTCTTGAACTTGAGAGCCTACTGATTCAGCCTTCAGACTTCTTAGTGTTAGGATT
Organism: Capromys pilorides; assembly: GCA_004027915.1. Classification (NCBI taxonomy): domain Eukaryota; kingdom Metazoa; phylum Chordata; class Mammalia; order Rodentia; family Capromyidae; genus Capromys; species Capromys pilorides. The sequence continues at coordinate 55,679 of PVKN010000321.1, read as the reverse complement.
AAGGCATATGCCATCAGGCCTGGCCACTTGAAGTATTTTTTGTAATTATATGAAAAACTGGCTTTCTAGGTAGACTCTAAGTGCATGAAGATAGAGAGCAATACTTGTCCCATACCGTGGCTGCCAACACAGCCTGGCCCTCAGCTCAGAGAGACTCAATTATTCAGAATTGTTAGAGGGATGGAGAATTCTGAGAAAAGAAATCTCCTAAGGAAATGACTCAAGTTGGCTGGAGGTGGGCGTTGTACCTATAAAGCTGCCATCGAGAATTCATGTCCAGCTGCCAGACATCTTGGATTTCACTGGCCTCAGCTTCAGTCATGGTGTTCAGTTTGCGAAGTTCAACCTTCACTCTCTTCTTCATTTTCTTTTTCTGGGTAGGCTGGATCTGCAGACACCAACAGCAGACAGGGCATCATTTGAGCAGAGGCAACCTGGTTCTAAGCCCAAGGCACAGGCCTCACCACTGATGCATGTCTGTGTCTCGCACGCTCTCAGCAGCCATCCTACTGCGGGGTGGCTCTGGATCTGGGTCCCTGGGCTCAAAGCCCACTCTGTACCTCACTAGGCTGTAGGCTCTATGGCAAGTTACTTAACTTCTCTGTGTCATAGCAGCTCTTTTAGCAACTGGGAGAAATAACAGTACCTCTTCAAAGGGCTGGTGACTTGAAAAGAGTTGAGTAAATACATGGAAAACATAAAGGCACTAACACCCAACACTACTTACTGCTGAACTTTTTTTGACCGGAGCTTGTTTCTTTTCCCTAAAATACGAGTCATGAAAGCAGTGGGACTGGGATTCTCTTCTTGAATGCCATGCTACCAGTGCCTTACAGCTGGTGCTGAGCAAGGGTTGGCTCAGGCCCTGCTAAAATGGTCTCCACGGCATCACAAAACCTTCAACAAGCGGACAAAAGGTGCTGTTTTGGAAGTAGAAGTTCTTTCGTTGGGCTCCCTGTCTGCTTGTCACTGAGTGAGGCCGTGGGTCTTTAGGATTAGCATGTGAAACAGATGTCACCACCTTAAGTGCTACCCCTCTCTCACTTGCTACGTGGCAGAGATGCTCAGTCTGTACTTCTAAAAATTGGGATCATGACTTCGTCCGGACACTTGGGTGAACTACATCCAAAGATGCAAAGCCAGCAATCTGGTGAAAACTGCATCCAAAAGTGCCCTTAAAAGGCCCTTAAATCATCAGGGGAGTTCATTTTTTTTTTTTTTTTTTTAAATGTATGTAGTACAGGGTCTATCGGATCTCACCATGTAGACTAGCCTCAGCAGTTCTCCGGTTTTCAGCCTCCCAAGTACTGGGCTTATAGGTGCGTACCACCACGCCCAGTCTCAACTGCCCATGCCCTGGGGTGGGGCCAGCACAGGATACTAGGGAGCAAACCCTGCTCAGCCTCACAAACTGGTATTTTGAGCATCCAGCCCTTTTCACAACAGTAATGTGGAGTAAATTCCAAGGACCACTGGATTTGACCAAAAGCAGCAGAGGGACCATCTACACAGAGAACACTGGGCCTTCAGAACATTCTGGCTTTGAGAGAATTATCAAATTTCAGGGTAAATGATGAGTACTCCACGTACCCCAGAGTGCTTGCTTCACTGTGTAGTCCTGTAAAAATGTACTGAGTGTTCACAGACTCTATAGTTGAGGCAACCCTGAAGGCGTGTGTTTTATCTGACACATACGTGCTTCGCTCTTCTAAGTCTCATCTAAGTTGGTTGTCAGGGTACCTTCAAAGAGCTGTATTTCATACCATTGGCATTTGGATCAATATCATATGACAGGTTGCAAAGTGAGTTGTGAAGCTGAAGTGAGCACAAGAGGGGAAAGTAAAGATAAGTGACATTCTCAAAGCTGCAGCACATCCATCCACCTGCTAGTAGTAACTGAACTCCTGTTCCCATTCTGTGGCGGTTTTCAGTAAAAGAAGTGGCGTTACCTCCCATTCTCCTGTAGTTTGCTCTTGTCCTGCTGTGGTCCCAGAGCCATAGTGGTCCAGCCTCATGGCCAAAAGCATTTTAGCCAATTCCTGGTCTGCTCCATTCTCCTCCTTCTTCCGCCGCCGGGGTCTCACCACTTCCTCCTCTTCAATCACCCTGTCTGCTTGAATCAGGTCAGCCTCCTCTGCAATCTCGATCAGTGAACCCTCCTCTTCTCCTTCCTCCTCTTCTTCCCCTTCTGCCTGGCCTAAGACAGAAAAGCAGGTATGACAAGGAAGAACTCAAATACATGAAGACGTTCTCAAGGAGTTTGTGTGACCACTAGGAAGGGAAACTGGGAGGAATGGCAAGGCAGGGAGAGTTAGGTTTCTTTAAATATTTTCTTTTTACATTTTATATACTAAAGATCATATGGAAAAAACCCAGGTGTTTGTTCATGCTAAACATAACTCTAACACTGAACCATACTTTTAATTTTGAGATTGGGTCTTTTTTTTGAGGTTGGATCTTAATAGCTGCCCAGGAGGACTCAAACTTGTAATCCTCCCCCATCAGCCCTGAGTAGCTGGGATTACAGGTGTCTAGCATGCCTGGCAAACATGCGTCTCATTTGAGACAGTCTTGCTATGTAGCCTAAGGCAGCAGCCTTGCACTTGCCCGACCTCCTGAGTGCTGGGATTACACGCATGCATAACTGGCTATAAATATGCCTTTTAAAGAAATGTGTCACTTGTGTCAACCACTTGAAAGAGGGTAAATATAAATACAGCATAAATTTGCAATTTAAAGAATATAAGCATATAAAAATGAAGGTACCTTCTACTCAGTTTAACTAGGAAACTAACGAATTTTTGAAGATGCCTGTGGGCCTTTCTAACCCCTATGGGTTCATTATTCCCCTTTAGGAAAAAAAAAAAAAAAAAAAGACAATGACCAGGTGGGCATGGTGGTGCACACCTGTAGTCCCACTAGGTGGGAGGCTGAGACAGTAGGATCACTGCAAGTTCAAGGTCAGCCTGGGCTACAGAGTGAACTCAAGGCCAGCTTGAACTACACAGTGACACCCTGCCTTGAACAAAAAAAAAAAAAAACCCAATAAAAGCTCTATCATGTATAGGCTATGTTATTCTCTAAATGCCATGTTCTCTATTGTATGGTTTTTTGGTAACTTGCCTTTTCCACTCAGCATATTTTTGAGATTCATCTATGTTGTATGCATGGTGACTTCTTCCTTTTCACTGTTGCACAGTATCTCATTATGTGAGTAACCTGTGACTGATCTATCCATTGTACAAATGTTGGATATTTGAGTTGTTTTCTTGCTGTCAAAAAGTACCAGGAGATGCCAGCAAGATAGCTCAGTGGTCTAAAGCGCCTGCTTGGGCAAGCTTAGGATACCTGTAAGGACCGAGGTTCAATCCCTGGCACCACATGCTTCGCCAGCCCCACCCCCAGGGCAGGCTGAGCTGGCCATAACACAAATAAAGTTAAAAAAAAAAAAAAAAAAAATAGTACCAGGCTGGGGAGATAGCTCCATAGCACAAGTGCCTGCCTGGCAAGTGCAAGATCATGAGTTTGAATCTGGGGGGGGGGAAGAGTACCAGTATCAATTTGTGTACCCACTAGCAATGCACCAGAGTTACACAGTTTTGCATTTTCATTGAGAAGCCTCATGAAACACAACCAATAGGGTTCCCTACTTTAGGTGTACAGTGCCTGCCTGACAGGCGTGAGGTCCTGAGTTCGATTCTTGGAACCCTCCCAAAGAAAGCACTTTCTACCCTTTTTTTTTTAGTATTTTAGGGAAGGGTCTACAGGGTGTTCCAGGTCTCACCACTAGATCAGACTCCTGTAGTGATCCGCCTGTTTACAGCCTCCCAAGAGCTGGAATTATAGGTGTGCACCACCACGCCCAGTCTCAATTGCTGTGTCAGCGTGCTCCAGGGGCAGGGCTAACACAGCAATGGAACCCTGGCCTCTGCACTTGTTTGTAGGTGCTTTTATCTGCTGAGCTATTTGGCCAGGCCTTGCTACTTTATTTTTTACAATTAATACATTGCACGTTGTTGTCTTTGTCGTAGTTGTTCAGAGTATAAGATGCAGACATGATTTTTTGTCTAAACATCATTAGTACAGATCTTTTTGTTGCACAAAGATAAATTAGCTGTATATATAGCCAATAGTCCGTAACAGTATTGGATTATCAGCTCATCTGGCATTATTGGAAGCTGTTGACTTGAGCCTTTTACAACTTAGCATATTAATATGGCTTTCCTTTTTATACCTCGTGGTTAGACTTTTCTGCTTGATGGCTAACACCAAGACAAGCAAGACCTGTATTACAAAAAAATGTAACTTTTGTATCCAATAAGGTCAGTCAGATCCCCTCAGGATTTACCTTGAAACCATGTACTGTGGTTTGCAGAACTTTAGTCAGTGTCAGCCATCTGGATGAATCACAGCCACTGCTTGGCCAATTTGCTCTCTGTGAAAGCCCGAGAGAAACCTTCCTACTTTATGATGTACCAATGTACCTGCTTAAAGTCATTTTCCTATTTTTCCATTAAGCTTTCATTGGTTGACTGACAGCTCTACGTTTATTCTGGGAACTGCTTTTAAATCCTGCTGTTCTGGTCTGTGCTATATTCCAGCTTAAGATGTTAGTATAAACAGACGTGAACTTCTTACCTGTATTCTCCATTCCTGACGGAGCTCCGTTCTGAGTGAAAGAGCCAACTAGACCTAGCCACTCGAGCATCATGGAATGTTTCTTGGGCTGGAAGTACACCCACTCATTATCCTGAGGAAGAAAAAACCATCAGTCATGAGAAGTATATCAACTGGTATCAAAGAAATTTTTGCAAAGGATCAAAAAATAATTCCCTTGGGGACTGGGAGTATAATTCAGTAGTAGATCATTTACCTGCTGCTAAAAAACAAATATAGTAAGATTCTAACTGTACAATAGTTGGGCAAACTTGGTCATTTACTATGACTTATACAGAATTCTAAAAAACAATTTCCCAGTCAAGAAATTACAATGAGTGGCAACAGTCTTTAATACTAAATAGCAATAAGAGCATGGAGCTGGGACGCTGCCACTCTTTTCCCCAGCCCTCTCTACTTACTGAAGTTTCATATTTTCATTACTTCATTTACTTACATAACCACATTAACTCCTTCAAGAGTTTGTAGCACCAAAAATCACCAACTCGGGGCCGGCGAGATGGTTCAGTGGTCTAAAGCGCCTGCTTAGGAGGGCTCAGGCAACTGCGGGGACTGCAGTTTGATCCCCGGCACCACATGCTGCGCCAGCGCCACCACCAGGGCAGGCTGAGCCAGCCACAAAATGAATAAATAAAGAAACAAACAAACACAACAAGCAAACAAATAAGTAAAATAAATAAATAAAATTAAAAAAAAAAAAAAAATCACCAACTCAATAATAATGGAACATCCATTTCACTGTGTTCCTGGCCCGCCACTTTACACAGATCTAAGTTACTTATTAGAATACTCTTTAAAGGCAGGCATTATTATTGCCCCCATTTGACTACTGAAAACCGCAGCAGTCCATATCACAGTCTGCACGACCCAGTTCTGTCAACTCTTAAAATTCTCTAGACATGCTAGCGACCTGGGGATGTAACTCAGTGGTACAACACTTATGCAGTACGCACGAGGCCCAGGGGCTCAATCCGTAGTAGTACTAAATGATTTTTTAAAATCCAGATGTGTTCAGCAGCATAGCACCTGCCTGACAAGTGCAAGATCCTGAGTTTGATTCCCAGAACCAAAAAAAAAAAAAAAAAAAAAGAAAGAATAAATAAGATCATATATTAAACTGATAAGAACAGATACTACACTTGATCTTAGCCAAAAGGCTGAGAAGTGATAATAAAATCAGATATGCTGGGTTGCCTTTGCTTTGCTTATGGTTTTCTTTCATTTAACG
>PVKN010000321.1:25882-42592 GCA_004027915.1 Capromys pilorides | reverse complement strand
ACGCTGATCCTCCTGCCTTGGCCTCCCAAGTGCTGGGATTACAGGTGTGTGCCACCACGCTAAGCTCTTCCATTGTTTTTTTTAACAAACTTCCTATTTTGGCTTTCTTGTTTCATTTTATTCCCTTGGGAGGGAAATTTAGCCTTACCTATTATAACTATTGTGACAATAACCTTGATTGTCATCCTGATGGAGCTGAGCGATGCCTAATAAACTAGTAAAGTACACTTTTGGGTGTGTCTTTAGGTTTTTCCAGAGATGATCAGATTACGGGGACTCTAAACAGTTAGGCCATTCATGAGTTTATAATATGGTAGCAGCATCAGGAGGTGGGGAATGGGTAGCGGATCATGGAGGTCTGATCTGGGAGCTACAGCTAGTTCCTGGCCCCTTTCTCTCTGACTCTCACTGTCTCTGCTTCCAGACTACCATAAGGTGGATGGCTTTGCTTCACTATGCTCCACCATCACGACTTCTCACTTGAGGTATACAGGAATGGAACCAGTCAACCACCAATAGCTGAAATTTTTGCAACTACAGGCCAAAATAAACCTTTCCTCCTTTAAGTTTTCCTCCCATACTTTGTCACACTGATGGAAAGCTGATCAATACAATTGTTAATCTGAAGTTCATGATGTTATCAGATATAAGAAAAAATTTACAGACCAGTACCTCCAAGTATGACCCTATTTTTTTTTTTAAACTTTATTTATGTTATGGCCAGCTCAACCTGCTCTGCGGGTGGCGCTGGTGCAGCATGTGGTGCTGGGGATCGAATCCCAGTACCTGTGGTTGCCTAAGTAGGCGCTCTAGACCACTGGGCTATCTCGCCAGTCCTTTTTAACTTTTTTTTTTAACTTTACTTATTTATGTTATGGCTGGCTCAGCCTGCCATGGGGGTGGGGCTGATGTAGCATGTGATCCTATTTTTAATAGAAGCAGAAATGCATTTACATATCTAAACACATCAAAACAAATAGATGTCAGTATTAAGCCCAAACAACAGCTGAAAAGATACACATTGAAGTGCTAATCATAGTTGTCACCCTAGAGTAGGATTAGAGTGGTGTATGGAGAACAGTATAGGGACATACACTTCCACAAGAAATAAGTTTTGTATGAGATACACAGGAGCCATGATTCTATAGTCAAACTGCCAGAGTTTAAAGTGTAGGCACTTACCACATGTGTGAGCTGAAATATGTAACCAGTACCTCATAAGCAAGAGGTAACTTTTTTTTTGCCTTAGGCTTCTCATCTATAAAAAGGTGGTTTTTTTTTTTTTTTTTAAAGAAAGATCTGTACTAATGACGTTTATCTATTTTTCTTTAAACCTTATTTATTTATGTTATGGCCGGCTCAGCCTGCCCTGGGGGTGGGGCTGGCACAGCATGTGGTGCCAGGGATCGAACCTCAGTCCTTGCGCTTGCCTAAGTTTGCTTAAACTTGCCTAAGTAGGTGGCTTTAGACCACTGAGCCATCTCACCAGCTCTGTAAAAAGGTTTTTAATAATGATTTCTTTAAAAAAAAAAAAAATGGTTTTTACCTCAGAATTTTTTTTGTGTGTGTGACAGGGTCTCACTGTGCAGCTCAGGCTGGCCTTGAGCTCACTTTTGTAACCTAGCCTGGTCTTGAATTCGCACTGATCCTCTGCCTCAGCCTCCCAAGTGCTGGGATTACAGGCGTGCGCCACCACATCAGCCTACTTCAGGATTTTTGTGACCACAAGAGTTAACTAAATAAAGTATATATGCTATACTTGATACTATTTAAAATAAAACAAAAAGGGTAAGGATGTAGCTCACTGGTAGAATGTTTGCTTAGCATATGTAAGGCCTTAGATTCTATCTTTAGCACTATAACAAAAAATAAATAATAAAAACTAATGTGTCTTTAGGTGAAGCAGAGATAATGGGTAACATATTTCCTCAATTTAACCTCTAGCAGTCTTTTCTTTTTTTTTGCAGGACCGGGGTTCAAACTCACGATGTTGCACTTGCCAGGCAGGCATTTGTGTCACGGAGCTATCTCCCCAGCCCCTCTAGCAGTCTTTTCAGATCTTGTGATTCTGATCAGTTACTAAGTAAGCTCATAGTCCTCATTCAGAAACTACTACATGTGGTTATTTTATAATCAACATTTATGTTTATTTCAGGGAAATGTTTCTAAAGTAGATATTCTAGATACCTAGAGTAAAGGCCCTCTTGTTTATCTTAGGACACATGCAGTATGCTCTGAAGTTACCTTACCTGTGCCAGGAGGTCCCTGAATTATAGCTAGTTCCCTTGTGAGAGCGAACTGCAAGGCTTCCATTTGAGAGTCATCCAACTTCAGGGCTTCTTTTGAAGGCCACTGGCTAAGATCTAAGACATTAACTTTAGGATGTCTTAAGCCCTCAAGAGTCCTCCAAAATTCCCCAGCTGTGGAGGGACTGTCTATTAAGGGGGTAAAATCATATCTTCCTCCCCTTAGCAAGTATCTTGGCTCTTTTACATGAGAGTCACACTCCACAATATTCCTCTGGAAGGGGACATCTTCCTCCTGAACCTCCTGGAGTCCTTCCAGGACATGTCTGTATGCCTCAAAGTATGCTGTTGTTTCTACCATGAGGAAAGAATCTGAGGGCTGGACTTCTGCTAGCAGCTGTTGGCTCTGCTCATTGAAGCAGAGCTGAACAATTCCTCGGCAGAGATCTTCTTGTTCCCGGTTAGATACGGTGGCAAAAAGAAATGTCTCAAAGTTGTCCTTGGACATGCATACCAAGGACCCATACAGCAATCGCTTAGAATTTTGCCAGCGTATAAACTTCAGTGGTTTTGTGTCAAACTGTACTTTGTAGACAATGCCCGATGATGAACACATGGGAGTGATAATTCTGGTATCAAAGTAGATTCGAATGTCATCAAACTTTCTCTTTCTCAGGCACTGATCTTCAAAGCTTTGGAGAAGTTCCAAAATGCCTTCCCGTAGCGGCCTGACAAAATCTTCTCGCAGGAGTCGGAAGTGAGTATCCAGATAGACAGCAGTGCTATCATATTTTCCAGAAATGATGTTGGGGCGAAGAAAAGGCCTTTCATCCAAGTGTACTTCATTGTAGGTGGGGTAAATGGGCATGGTTCGGTAGCTCTCCACATGGCCTTCTGCCTCAGGCTGCACTAGAGTGTACGTATCCATTTTCAAAGTGCCTTCCCGTCTCTTTTCCTGTAGATGCTCAATGATATTCTGCACCTTTTCCAAGTTCTTCTCTATTTCTTCTTCTATGTCAACACCAGAGGCTCTCAAGGCATTAAGAGAAGCTGGCAGAATAGAAATGAGCATGGAAGTCTCCTGCACAGAACTGGCAGGGAAGACGCTTACAAGGTCCTGGAGAAGGGAGATGATATTACTTATGTGTTCTGGATACTGGTTTCGAATATCAGGAATGGGTTCAGTAATCATCCTTACTACATAAGCAGGCAGGCAGATTCTGAGGAATTTGGAGTTCTTTAATATGCCTAATACATGAAGAATGCTCTGGCGGTCCATTTTGGAGCTGCAAGCCTTCCGAAGAACCTGGCAGATGAGCTCGAGGAAGTTGGGTTTCATAGAAGAATGAGACAGGAGCTCTTTCAGCCCTAAGCTTGTGGCAAGTGTAATGACCACCTCAGAGGGGTCTTTCTGTAGAAGACTTTCGAGGAACTTATAGCCCAGTTTCTTTACCTGCTGTGGCTGTTCTGCAGGCTTCTGGTGGGAGGTCCTCCACTGCTGGAAATTTTCATTAGACCACGGTGGTCTGTGGTTCCTACCCTCTTGGTTGTCATTTCTCCGCCTGGCATCATTCTCCTGACCTTGTCTTTGGCCTCTACCTTCATCACCGGGATGCCCCTCCTGGTTCCTTCTTCCCTGATGTGGGTTCCTGCCCATGGCCCTAAATCTTTCTTCCCTTTGACGGTAAGGAACAGGATGATTGTTGGCTCTTGGATGTCTTCCAGGATGATTGGCTTCTCCTCTGAGAGCATTAGCCGGTGGATTACTGGCCTGATTTCTAGTTCTTGGTGGTAATTCTCCATCCACAGGCCCTAAATACAATAAAATATTGGTAAGAACAAATTCAAGGGGCAAGAAGACCATTAAGTAGCCTAATGAGCATGTTTTTTATTTTCTAAAGCAACTAAGGAGCTAGACATGGTGGTGCATGCCTGTAATCCCAGCAATTGAGAGGGTGAGGCAGGAGAATTGTTACCAAGTTTGAAATCAGTCTGAGCTACAAAGTGAGCTCAAGACAAGCCTGAACTGCACAGTAAGATCTTGTCTCAAAAAGACAATAAATAAAAGCAACTAAGCAGTTCAGTTTTTACATGGGAGAAGAGAAAAGGTTTTCTACCCTATTATATAATAAATAACAGGGCTCAGTGGTAGTATGCCTAGTATGTGTATAGCCCTGGCTTCAATACTTAACCCCTCAAAATAAAATTTTATTACTGCTGTACAGATTATAGAAATATTATTTTCCCAAAGGAGGCAAAGAAATAAACATTTGTTCAGTGCCCAATACACACCAGAAAACACATACATGCAATACAGACTGATTAGCTCACTGGTTCTAATTTCTGGCCAGTATCAAACAACAGAGCATGAATTATGCAGCCCAAACTATATGGTTCAAGCCTTGGCTTCCTCATTCCCCGTGTAACCTTCGAATCTCAGCATCTGGTGTGGTATAGATTACACATATATATAAAATGTATGCAATAGTACCTGACAATAGAAGCTTTCAGTAAATCTTAGCTAATACTAGGAATAGCAGCAATAACTTTTTATTGGGGATGCCCTATTAATTCCTGTAAGTGCTGGTTCTGCTAAACAATTGTAACAGGTAACAAAAACCTCAAGTAAAATAAAACCATGAAGAAAAATACTACTTGAAGTTTGTCCAGTAGCAGCAAATGTAGTTTGAAAGAAGGTATAGCTTTCTCTACCAAGATGGTTTCTATAGCTAATTAACAGATGGGGAAGGAAACTGACATGGATATCAAGTTTCCTTTCAGAAAAAGTGAAACAGGAAACTGAAACCTTGATTCAGAAACCAAAAGAATAAACCCTCAAATTTTCCTTTTTGTATCATGAGTTCACCTACCTAGGGTTTTGATTAACAACACTCACACAGGAAGCTGGGGGGAGGGAATGGTGAGAACATAGTACATGCAGGAAAGCTAATATCAGTTGGGTGAATCCAAGCGGCTCCTCTTTGTTCTCCCACACATTTCCTAAGTGACTTTGCCCAACACACCCAAAGTCCAGGTTTTTCCACTTTGCCATGCTTTAAAACTAGTTCTTCAGGGCCGGCGAGATGGTTCAGTGGTCTAAAGCACCTGCTTAGGAAAACTCAGGCAACTGCAGGGACTGCGGTTCGATCCCCAGCACCACATGCTGCGCCAGCCCCACCACCAGGGCAGGCTGAGCCCCCCATAAAATAAGTAAATAAAGAAACAAACAAACAAGCAAAAAAAAAAAAAAAAAAAAAAAAAAAAAAAAAAAACCCTGGTTCTTAAGCTGATTAAACTTAGCAGAATAATATCAAGATTTTAAAAATGAGACTGTATACAATTATTTGGTAATTTACTGTTATGAAAGGTACAAAAACACACTTCAGATAAAATGACATCAGATACTAAATCCATTATGTGGAACTGTTTTTGTACTCTGTGGAGAAACTTGACAATGTAAATATTTGGCAAGACATAAATAAGGAACAACTAGACTGCAATGTTTTTACAATTGTCATTTTAACATACACTTTTCCAACTCCTAAAATTAGAAGAAATTCTTATTTTAATATTTTGATCTGATTAAAACTTTACCTTGAAGAAATGGAAAACTGTATCACTTCTCATTCTTTAAACACTCACACATCCTATAAGATAAAGTCCCACAGTTCCTTTCCTGTTCCATACTTAAGACATGTTGCAAACTTAAGAAAAAAAAAAATACGACAATAGTGATACAGTGTATTAACTATGGCTATTTGCTTACCTTGCACTTGCCCCGTAGGCATTTGTGCCACCGAGTTATCTCCCCAGCCCCCTGTGGTGAAATTCTTATCCTTTCACAAACTAGTTAAATAAATCAATGAAATATAGAAACCCAAGACTTGTTTTATAATGAAAATTCTGAGTAAAGAGAATACTTCCTTTGGTAGAGCAATGCTCTTAGAACTAACTGATTTGATAACTAGTACTCTAGACTTACTTTATATTCAATATATAGCCACTTCCCACTTGTGGCTAATATTTGAAAATTTGAGAGGCAAGAAAAATATTAAAATTACTAAGGTGTGATATAAATTATAGTCAATTTCAATATGATGATAATATTTTGGATGTTATCATTAAGTTTTATTAACATTAAACTTAAATTTTCTTATTTGTCTCGTTTTACTTTTAAAAATGATGCTAATAAAAATTTAGAAATTGTATGGATTATATTATGTTCCTACTAGTTAGCACGGTTCCAGGCAGACGATCATGCCATTGAGCTATCTCCCTGGCCCCTGTCAGCGCTGTTCAAAACCAAGATTTTTTTCTATTTCTGGTACTGCATCATTTGTTTTGTTCAAGTAAACTATGTCACTTCTCTCACATAAAGGAGAGGGTGGCTGTTTCTCAGTCTTTCAAGCCATAGCTAAGGAATCCTCCCACCCATGCTAGGGGCTTTGAACCCAGGGCCGCTCTCCTGCTGAGCTACATTTCCAGCTCTTTAATTTTTTACTTTTGCTTGGTTTCATTGAGACAGAGTCTTGCTATGTATGAGATGGCCTTGAGCTTACAGATATCCTCCTGCCTCCATGTCCCAAGTACTGGGATTATAGGCCTGCACCACTATGCCCAGCTTAATTTTTCCCCATAGGGTCTTTACTATGTTGCCCAGGCTGGCCTTGAACTTGCAATCCACTTGCCTCAAACTTCTGAGCAGCTAAAATTAGAGATGTGTGACACCATACCTCATGAGTAAGGCATTCTTTACCTGAAAGATATTTAGGGGGAGGGCGCACACGCACACCACGTGTACACACACGCACATGCACACGCACACAGTTATTTAATCAGCTGGGCCTGTTCACTCATGGGAAACCCAATTTCCATCTCTTGATTCCTCAGAATTTCTTTTTCACTAGGTGGGAAACCTTACTTACCTCTGTAGTTGGAATGAGGATTCCTGGGTCTGGCCTCCAGATGAGGTCTTCTGTCCTCCATGTCTAAGTCACTCGAACTCTTCTATATTCAGGTTAACTTTTGTTACCTGAACCACACAGATTAAGAATTATCAGTGCCCTTGAAACACAACACCTAGCAGAAAAATCCAAAGGCCATCAAACCAGTCCTTCTGCCTATACACTCTAAGGAATTATTAACCCTGAGTTAAATGTAGATTTTAATCATGAGCACATGCTTAACTCTGTTAACACCCAATTATGATACAAAACATTACATTTACAACTTAAATTATTTCAAAGGATCAAATTCTCTTTGTTCCTTGACTTTTGTTCTCTTTAACTTTCTTCAGGTACAAGGAAAGTCGTTAATTCATATCCCAAAAGGGAGTGGTTTATGCCTCAGCCAAGTTACTTAATCAGTTGTTAGGTTACATTTTCCTTGTTGTTAGACAAATACTGTTCCCACAGCAAAAGGAATACATTTCCGTTAGTCCAAAACTGTATATTTATCACTCCCCTTTAAGGGAACTTTCCAATCTAACTCATGCACATAGACTGGGGCTAGGGAAGAGGCAGGTGACTCAGAGCCCTCAGTAAAGGGATTTCTGAGACTGGTTTAAAATATTCATAGTTAGAAACTGTGAATAGATTTGACTCTGTATGGGAGGTAGCTTTCATCTTCATTGGAAAAAGCAGTTTTTTTGCTCCCTCTGAGGATGTTTTTGAGTCTCTTCTCTCAATTTACCAAACCCTGTTTTCAGGATCCAGGTCCAATATTTACAATTGTTTTATTTTGTTTTTTTACATTTCCTGAGAGGAAATCTTTTTTCGCTGTTTGAAAAATAATAAAATATAAACCCAGAAATGGAAGAAAAAGGAAAGGAAGGGAAGAGTGTGTAAAAAGAGGAAATGCTGAGGAAGAATGAGACAGAAGTGGGTTTCTTGGGAAAACAAGGCTGAAATGGTAAAAAAAAAAAAGAAAATTAGCGTTGGTCAAGCGGTTTTAAGGCTAAAAATTAAGAGAGAAATGGTAATTTCCAGGGGGAGGGGAAAGGGGCTGAAGCTGAACACAGCACCTAAACTGCTGGGGGAAATCAACAAGAGTCCTGAGAGGGGTCACAAGCACACAGGAAACACTCAGGGGCGCAGGGTCAGCCAGAGCTAGGAGGCAGTTCTGTGAGGGAGACTGAGGCAGTCAGAGCTGGACAGCCGGCGGCTCCAAGAACAGGATGAGGCAGAGCCCAGGAGGGAGTACTTGCTGGACGGACAGGGATGAGAAGGCCGAGGACGGGGGATGAACGAGGCCAGGGGGAGGTGAAGCGGGTGGCGGAGGCAGGTTGGGAGGCGACAGAGGTGTCGCCAAGGCCAGAGGCAGAGGGGAGTGACGATGGGGGACAAGATGTGCGAAGGAGGCACTGGCACTGGACAGGTATTGTAAGAGCCACCGAGAAGCTGAGGGGATGAGGTTACAAGAGGTAACAGGGGTCCTGAGGGGTGACGGGATAACAGGGGTGCTGAAAAGGATGATGGGGTGCTGTTGGCTGAGTAGGCGACATGGGCGCTGAGGACAGGAAGCAGGAACTCAGGGTGATGCTGGGGCTGAGGGGTGCCAAGGGGCGCTGAGGACAAAGAGACAGGGGCTCTGAGGGTGGTGGTGAGGTTAGGGGGTACAGGGGAGCTGTAGACGAGGGGGGACATTGGAGAGAGGTAATGGGGCCAACGAAGGGTCAGGGTCTCTGACGGTGATGCCGAAGAGGTGACTGAAGAGACCAGAGGCTGAGGGTGGCGACGGCTGAAAGGTGAGGGGGCGCCGAGAGAGGAGGCGCGGGACGGGAGAGGACCACTCACCCGGAGCCGGCGAGTCTTTCCGCCCGGTCGCCGCCGCCAGCGCTCCGCTCCGGCCCAGGCAGGTCGGCGGCCCCGCCCGCCACCGCGCACTTTCGGTTTTTCTTCCCCGCTGACCCTGGGCGGAGGGAGGAGCCGGGCGGGCGGCCCGGAGGAGGAGGAAGTGGAGGAGGAGGAGGCGGCGAGGCCTTGGGCGCGAGGGGCCAGGAGCTGGCACAGCTAGCGTCTCCGCCCTCGGGGAGGGCAAAAGACCTAGCGCCGCTTCAGCTCCCCCGCGCGGCTGGGCCGGCAGGCTCGGGCGGGCTCGGCTGAAGGGAGGGGACTGCGGGGGGCGGATGAGCAGCGCCCAAGGCCGTCGCAGGCCTCAGCCACCGCCAGCGGTCGGGGCACGCGGTGAGCAGTTTGGTGCGTGTGAAGCGCGACATGGCGGCGAGGCCGAGGGGACCGTGTGGCCCAGTGTGTACGGGGGAGGAGGGTGGGGCCGGGCTCGGCACCGGCAGCCATTGGAGCGCCTCGTGCTGGGTGGACAGGAAACTACATTTCCCAGGGTTCATAGAAGGCACGGGCCGGAAAGGGAGGTCCCGAGGCCCAATGCGCACGCGCACCAGCAGCCTGTGCTTATATAAGGGAGGTCTGGGCTTCTTTTCGTTCTTTCTCTTCGCGGGTGCTCTTCGAGTGTGGTTTGGTTTCAACGGTTGTGCTTTCCGCCTCGCGGACCACGTTTTGTGAACGGTAAGTGGCACGGCCCTACAATTTTCTCCACGTGGCGGTGGCGCCTCTATAAGTGACGCCAAAAATCGTCTTAGGGCTGCAGGGGAAATAAGTTAATCTAGAAGTATCGGCGCCTTCTGCGTGGTTCTGAAGGGCCCTTGGCTGGTGTAAATGATGACTCCAATTTTTTTCCCCGTCCTATCGACAATGCTGACCTTTTAGTATACTTGCCAGTTACTACTGATACGCCAGCTTCGGAAGACGTCGTCATGTTCTTTTGACCATGGGAAGATGGTGATTGATGATCTCTTTGTAGGTTATCGCAGTCAGGGAGTACAGGATGAATGTGGGAGAACGGAGTCACCTCAGGGCCTTGGACAGAGTCCTATTGAAGTATTTCCAACCTTGGATCTCCTGACCTAGACGGTAAGCATTTGCCTTCCGTCCTGTGGTAGGACACGTCTCTTACAGCCTCTGTTGGCTGTGGAAACTTGGAAGAACCAAGGTAAAACGTTGATGCTTTTCTAGAAAGGATAGGGTCCAAGGGAATTCTGTTGATCGCCTATTTTTTTTTTTTTCCTTTTTTTTAAAAAAAATTTAAACTTGTTATGGCCTGCTCTGCCTGCTCTGGGAGGGTGAGCCTGGCGCAGCATGTGGTACCAGGCATCGAGCTGCAGTCCCTCTAAGCTTGCCTAAGCAGGTGTTTTGTAGCGCTGAGCTATCTCTCCGGCCCTGATCACCTATTATAACATGGGTTCTTGGAGGTCTTTAGAACTATTATGTGTAAAGTATGTAAGTTGTAGGGTGGATGAATAAGGGCTGTGAGTGTTTTTCTCAAGCCAAATGATGGTATTCATTTGACCTCGCCTAACATAACCACGCAGCAGGATCTTTGATAGAAAAACTGGGTCAAACACAGGAAGCTTGCACGAACAGAACTGCAGGTGGGGAGCTTCAGGAAAGGAAAATCAACACTAGTTGAGAGGACTGAGCTGCTTGCAGAACAATGAAGGACAGATTTTAGTGACCCAGTAGCTGTTGGCAAGGCAACGTTGTTCCAGTACTCGGCGTCTGACCACTTGGGAGGGGCGCACATGCCAGCCCCAAAGGGCAATAAGCCAAGTTAGCTGTTTTAATCACCCATCAAATATCTGTGGGGTCAGACAAGTCCACATTTCAGCAAGCGACTGCAGAATAAGGAGGTGGTAATGCAGTAAGTGGTCCCCACTAAAAGTTGCACAAGAAAAAGTGATGCTAGAGTTTCAAGTCTTGCGAGGACGTTAGGTTGGCCTGTGCCTTGAACTGGTTATCTGCCGACAATTTCCTGACAATTTGCCTCTGGTCACTACTTGTTAAGGTAGAGGCTTTGGAAGTCTAGTGCTGACAGTTGCTGGTGGAGACAAGACGCATGGTGATTGTACTTAAGTATTACTCTATTTAATGGGGCTCGCAAGAGTCTGCTGGCATATATGATGACTGAACTTTTTTCCCCAACAGATCGACCATGTTGATCTCATTTGCTTAAGCCAGTTTCTGTCTGATATGCCAGCCAGAGCAGCAACTGTCCCCTTCTGTGGCTATGTGACTAGCTGGTCAGCGCTCACTGTCTTCCTGTGTTTTCACCTCAGGTTTGCTGATGGCATAAACCAGCCTCTGAACGGAGCAAGATGAATTCCGAGCATGGGAAAGGATTGGTAAGTTACGTTCTTAGGTCTCCCTCAGGCATAGGCCCTGCAGGGAGATGTAGCTGTCTCCTCGTCCTGATAATCTTTGGTACAAATTCAGCTGATGCAGTTGATGACATAACTTTTTTCCCCATCAGATCGACCCTGATGATCTAAATAACCATTAGCCAGTTTAGTCTGATGCATCAGCCGAAGAGATAACTTTTTTCCCCTAGCATTCATTCGCGTTGTGTATTTAGGCCCCCTCTGTTAACTTTTTGCAGATCCTGTGGCTGCAACTCATTAGCAACCTGATCTTCCGTGGTTTCGCTCAGGCCTGTAACAGGTAAGGTTTCGTAGTCAAACCTATGAGTGATTTGTCCATTAAAACTCAGGTTGAAGTTGGGCTTAAAACAGGAGAATTGCTATTTTTAGGGGCTATTTGCTCATTGAACTATTTACAGCTGAAAATATGTCTGCTGTAATTTAGGTTTTGATCCTAAATAACAAATGCTTCCTGCCCTTTTTAAACATGAACACGTCCTCAATCTGGGTTTAATTTTAGCCATGTTCTCCTTAACCTGGAAAGGCTTATTTCTAGGTTTAGGGTGAAATATTTCTGCTGTAAGAGACTGGTCACCTCTGGAAGTTCCGCTGCTTGCAGCCTGGTGCAGTGATGGTGATAGTGCCTAAACTTCAGGTGACGTGCTCACAGCTAGTTAAACCTGAATCCTTGAGGCTTTTGTTTTTTTAAAAATGGCAGTTTGGGCCACTGCTGGCTGCGTGGATGGACCAGAGGATGTGTGGAGTAGTCCACGTTTGCAGCAGGGGCTCCTGTTGACGTACCCTTGGCAAGTGGTGCTTTTTTAGACCACAGTTGTCATCTAACGTTTTGTTCTTTGTCTAGAAGTATCTTGCCTGTGGAGTGGAGAGTACAAGGATTTTTGACATCAGCTGGGTGTTCCTGAGCCAGTGAACAGATGTTTTGTTTTGGTACCAGGAATTGAACTTGAGACCCTGCACTTGCTTGCCTGTCAGGTGCTTCTAATTTTCTAACAGCTTTCCTACCTGGGAAAAGAAAATAAAATTCTTGAAATCAAAATGCTCTTGTATTTGATGGCCAGTTGACTTGACTTGATTCACTGTATCTAGATTTAATGAGGGGACTAAGAATGATAGGAAAAGTTGGGTTGGCCCATTGCCCCTGACTGAAGTTATAACAATTTAAAGTGGCTATTGGTATTCATGCCCTTACCCTTTCTCCTTGAGGGTTAGGGATTAACAAGGTTCTGATCTGTTTGCCTGGACTGTCTTTGGCTCACTGAACAGGTGAGTAATGCAGCTATCCTGCAGCAGTTTTGAAACAGTCGATGCCAAAATCTGATGATGCAGAAGTCCCTTTAAAGTGTATCTGCATAGAGCCTGTGTAGTATACATAAAGCCAGCTGGGCACGCCCAGAGTTCATGGTCAACAGCACGTGATACTGGGGATCAAACCTGCATCCTTGCACCAGGCACTTGAGGCTGCTGAGCCATCTCCCCAGCCCATAATAAATACTGGATCTGTGTTTTGTGTGTAGTGGAGATTGACAGATTGAACCAAAGATCTGCAGATTGAGCAACATGTCCATCCCTTAAGTTTTTTGAATCATGAATCTTGGTAAATTAACTGGACTAGGCTCAAACTTAGGAACCTCCTGCCTCAGCTCCCCTTTGTGTTAGGGTTACAATGTGTAGCATTCTGTTTTTGTTTTGTTTTGATACAGGATCTCACTATGTAGTTCAGGTTAACCTTCGATTCACTTTGTAGGCCAGCAATCCTGCCTCAGCCTCCCAAGTGCTGGCATAATAGGCATGTACCACCATACCCAGTTGGACTTCACTGTTGAGAGGTCACCAACAGCAGAGGTGGCCCATCCTTGCCAGCCAAGAGTAAAGAAATGGCTGGAGAGCTCAGCCACCAGAATTCCTTGGTTTACCAGCTTGGCTTCCTTCAGCTCTGGGATGGGGTGAAGCCCAGGTCTCATACATAACCCATTGTAGTCTGTCTCCCCAGCACAGTCCCACGAAACTGGATGCTTTAGCCTCATCCTACCTTAGCTGAGGGATCTTGGGCAAATTTCTGCTCCTCCATAAGCCTGGGTTTCCATGCTGTCAAGGTTTCATGACAATGCCTACCTGTATCAAACATGAGATTCAATAAAATCGTATTTATGAAGTGCATAGCCTGGGATTTGGTGTGTTATGGGGATACAACTAGTGAAGGAACACTTTCCACTATTAGGAAGCCTGGGGAAACAGTAAAAGTGTTGAATGCCCTGTGCCTGTATTCTGTTAGCTATTGCGATGAGTGGACACCCAACTCTTGGCAAACGGTTTCAGAGAAACAGCAAGGCCATGTTTCAAAATAAGGGGCTCGGTATTGCTGAGTGTGAAGACCCTGGATTCAATTTTGTGTGCATACATACAAACTCAAAAGGGCATAAACCTTTATACCGAGCAACATTCCTGTATTGGTTACTTTTTACTTGTTGCTGGGACAAATACCTGACACTCAAAATGAAGGAAAGAAAGATTTATTTAGCTCACAGTTGCTGGAGATTTCAGTCCATATTCGGCTGGCCCACGGCTGAGTGGAACAGGGCAGAGGGCATCCAATTCATGGCAGGATAGCAACAATAGCAAGAGAGGCAACAGACCAGGGCGCAGAGAGCAACAGCCACCATCTGTCTCTCTTTGTATTACATTCAGGCTCTCTTCCTCAACCTATCGGCCTTAGGCCACACCCATAATCCCAGAAGGACCCAGACCCATAATCCCATCTGTACTAAAGCAATCCCAGTGGATCAAGAGTCAAGTAATCCCAGCAGTACTCAGACCCATAGTCCCATCAGTACTAAAACACATAATCCCAGTGGATCATGACTCAAGTCTCAAACTCTGGAAGTCCCTGACCCATGATTGCATGAGGCTTTGGGGGGACAACTAGTCATAAACCATAACAATCCCCAACCTTTTTTTGTGGTATTGGGGATTGAATGGGACCTTGCACTTGCCAGGCAGGTACTTACACCACTCAGCTGTGTCCTTAGCCCTCAGTGCATGCCCCCATCACCCCCTTTTTTAAAAAAAAAATTGTTAAGTTCTGAGCAAAGTTGCCTAAGCTAGGTGAGAACTTGCAATCTTGCATCTGGGTTTATGGGTATGTGCTCCTACACTAAGTTAGGCTATGTGACCCATGGCCTATTTCAACTGACTTCATGTCCTAAATCTCTAACGTGGTCCAGTAACGACATTCAGCTGTGACCCGTCCATGGGAGAACCATCCTGATCCAACCAATTCTGAAAGCCCCATCTCCAACAGTTTTTTGGAAATGAAGCCTCTAATGTTGTATGGGAGCCTAATGGACACTTTAGATCCAAACCATAACCCTGGGGCCAGCCAAATAGCTCAGTGGATTAAAGCCACCTGCAGACGTAACAGCCAGGTGTTCAAGCCCCCTCCCTCCCCCATGCTGTGCTGGCCCCGAGGCAAGGTGCACGCCTGTAATCCCAGCCCTTCAGGAGGTTAAGCACAGGTGGATCACCATGAATCAGATCTATGTAGTGAGACACTGTAGACCCTGTACTAATATGCGAAGACAAAAACCGATAACCCTGTTCATTATTAAAATTTATACATTGAAACACTGCAGCTTGTGGAAGTCTAGCCCCTTGCTTGAGGTCATACATCATGGAAATAATGTTCTTGGCTTAGAATCCTAGCTGTGCCACTTTTTGGCCATCAGGCTTTGAGTAAGTAATTCAAGGCCTTCCAGATGTCTTCTTTATCTGAAAAATAAAGGTCAGTGGCTTGTTTCCTAAGTGAGGCTCACCGTACTTCAAAGGCTCGCCCATGCTGTAGCATATATAAGAACTTCACGTGGCTGAATGTTATGCTGTATGTATATACCGCTTTTTGTTTATTCCTCTGATAATGGACATTCAGTAGGTTCCACCTTTTGGCTGTTAGTAATGCTGCAATGGACATTGTCATTGTTATTGCAATATGGTTACATTGCAAGGATCTGTTTGAGTTCTTTTTACAATTCTTTTGGGTACTGTAATACACTACCTTATGGGTATAGATTAAGGACTAAAAGAACTCTTAGAACTCTAGATAAGACTTCTCACACTTACTGTTTTCAGTGTCTTTCAACCTTCTTGATTCCCTACATTTTTCGTGCTTCTCTCCTAATGGTGTGTCAGCAAAGATGAAGCAAGGTCTCTCCCACACCTGTGGCTCCAGCCTCTGTCTGCAGGGGGCACTGTGGACACATTTCTTCAGCATGTGACTAGAAGCTTCCATCCTGGACTGGGAAAGGGGAAACCCCTCTGGCCAGGGCCTGGCAGATGGGTAAATTTTCAGACTCCAGTCTAGCATTACTAGAATGGACTACAACAGTGAAGTCTTGGGCAAGGCTAGAGTGGTGGGGTGGGGTGAGGTGGGGGTGTCCCAAGGCCTTAAGCATAGGCTGCTGACTGTGACTCCAGACCCCCCACGCAAGCAACAACTCTCAAATGAATTTACCCACAATCCCTCTGTCCTAACAAGTTAGGATGTAGTGTTTAGTTTTCCAAGTTCTCTTCTGTCCTATTATGTTTTTATTACAGGGCAGCTACTACCAGCATGGCCAAAACTTCTCATGCTTAAATGAAACCAGGAATTCCCAAAATGTTGCCAGCTGACTCCACTTTACAGAGAATGAAACCTCAGGGCTAGAGAGCCACCAATTGGAGACTGCTAACTTGAGCTGTGTCCCATTCACCTCAGTCCTTGTCATTCTTCAACCGAGATGCCAGATAAAATGGGATGCATGGCGAAATGTGAATGTCAGATAAACCACAAAGACTTTTAGCATATACTTCCCTACAGATTCCCCATAATAGACTTTACTTGGCATAAGATATGATTAACTTAAATCCTACTCAGGATGAGACTGTAACAGCAGACAGACAATTCAATTAGGTTAAAAAAAAAAGCTAGGAATGGTCCTTTGGAAAGATCGTACTAGAGAATGGAAGGGACATAGGCCAGGAATCACATGGGCCCATGGTTATGCCCGTGTCTTTCCAGAGCAGGCTATCTGGCTGTGTCATGGACCTAGACTCAGAAAAGGAGTTGTTTCCACCTTTGAAGAAGCTGAGGGGCTGGGGAGATAGCTCAGTAGAATAAGTGTTTGTCTGGCAAGCCCAAGGGCCTGAGTTCAATCCCTGGTACTGCCAAAAAAAAAAAAAAAAAAAAAAAAAAAAAGTCGC
>PVKN010000321.1:12727-25782 GCA_004027915.1 Capromys pilorides | reverse complement strand
TGTAGGTCGGAGCTTCACATGCTGTGCCTTATTGGATATTTTTTCCTGATCCACCACTGGTTCACCCATTAGCTTGGGAAGCTCCTGCTTCCATGCCTGTTCTTACTAATCAATCCTGATCTCTGGGTGGCCACTCTGATGGTCTTATTCCTCAAAACCATTCATCATTTAATTACACTGGCAAAAACATATGCTTTAGAGGTCCAAGATGATATCAGTTTAAAACTGGAAATGCAAGTCAATACTCCTGAGGCAACTATTTTAGATATAGGTAATCAAGTTAAAACCCTTCAGGGCTGGTGAGATGGCTCAGTGGTCTAAAGCACCTGCTTAGGAAAGTTTACACAACCGCAGGGACCGCGGTTCGATTCCCAGCACCTCAGGCTGTGCCAGCGCCACCCCAGGGCAGGCTGAGCCAGCCACAAAAATAAATAGAAATAAAAATAAATTTAAAAAAAAAGTTAAAACCCTTCAATATTGTCAGGGGCTATGATACCATGCTGAATTTAGCCACATATATGTGATTGCTCTGCCATACAGTAATACTCAATGGGGCTGGGAAAAAGTGGTAGCACATTGAATTCAATTTTTAAATGTATTTTTATGTACAGGGTCTGACTACGTAGCTCAGACTCATAGTGATCCTTCTGTTTTTAGCCTCCCCAGCACTGGGATTAGAGACGTGTGCTACCACGCCAGGACTTGGCCACAGGCTCAGCATGCCTGGGGGTGGCGCTGGTGATGGTATCACATTCAATGGGTGTATCTCATCCTAATGATATGAATTTGGACTTACAAAAATTCCATCAACAAATTATGTTCTTCAACATGACGAAGTCAGTGCTGTCACTACCGATCAAGTAGCTAAGTCTATATTTGACCTGCTAAATGAATTTAATCCATTTAATCTGATATACCACGGAGTCCTCATGATATTGAGCACCATTATAGCTACTATTGTATTAATAACCTGCTTATTAGTCTTCTGAAGACAAATCTTCAACCTCTCCTAAGGACACTGTCATCAGAAACTTCTACTGTAAAACAGAAAAGGGGGAGATGTTGGGAGCGAAGCTGTTTGTACCTTGAGTATGTAGGACAAGGTCACTGCCTCTCATGAACTTGGCAGGGCCTCATGGGAAGTTTGTACAGCTCAGGGAGCTCATGCACGTAGTGACTTGACCTTCACTTGAGATAGCAGAGTTTCCTCTTGTCCCCATGAAGCCATCAGTTATCCCCAGGAAGTCAAAACTTGCTATTCTGCAGATAGAGTAGATTTTCTTCTTGTCCCAGGTTCTACCTTCCCCTTAATTCAGATGCTGTTTGTATAAATAAATGCACTGAGGATGCTGGGGAGTTCCTTTTTCTCATCAGGAGAGAGGGCTCCACCTGACTCCAGCTTTTGTGTATTGGTTCTTGTCTTCATCATCCTACCATCCTCCCTCCCGAGTTTCAAAAGCTGTGCTGGATGTGGTAAGCATGTCCATTCAATATTCAGGGTAGGGTTTTTAAAAAGTTATTTGCTATTCTGGGACATTCTAATTTAACTAGCCACTGTGTAATTTTACTTGCTAAATCTGGCAAGTCCTGTCCTAGGGCTATTAGAACAATGACATCTGTTCTTTAAGATGCAGCCTTCATGGATTTTTTTTTTTTTTTTTTTTTTTTTTTTTGGTCTTTTTGAGACAAGATCTCACTATGCAGTTCAGGCTGACCTTGAGCTTACTTTTGTAGCCCAGGCTGGTCTCAAACTCACACTGATTCTCCTGCCTCAACCTCCCAAGTGCTGGGATTACAGGTGTGTACCACCACCCCTGGCCCCTTCATGGATCTTTTATCTTCTGAGTAACTTTTCTTTGTTGATTTTTTCCTCAACAGTTGTCAGGTGGGGGTGGGGATTGGGGTTTGAGGAGTGCTGAAGTCTAGCCTCAGCCTCCAAAGAACAACCTGAAGAGAGGAAAGTGGGTGACGAAAAAGACTGAGAGAAACATAGTAGGATTTGGAGAGAAGAAGAGTGTCTTTTAGCCCTAAGCAAAACCAATGGCCTTTATTTATACAGGAGTGATTACATAAGCTTTCTTTTTTTTTTTTTTTTAATTTTATTTATTTATTTATTTGTTTGCTTGTTGTGTTTGTTTGTTTCTTTATTTATTCATTTTGTGGCCGGCTCAGCCTGCCCTGGTGGTGACGCTGGTGCAGCATGTGGTGCCGGGGATCGAACTGCAGTCCCCGCAGTTGCCTGAGCCCTCCCAAGCAGGCGCTTTAGACCACTGAACCATCTCGCCGGCCCCTACATAAGCTTTCTTTATGAAAAGATTGGCAGGTGTGATTTTTCCTCTATAAGCAAGGAGCAATCTAAATCTTGATAGATATGAGTACATGGTGTAAATGAAGAGCAGACAAGGCACTCAGGCAAGCACGATTCTTCCTGTCCTATTTCTCCTGTGCTGAAACTCTCAGTTCTTGGCGGTACTTTCTTGTCTCAAGATTTTTTTTTTTAATCTTTTATTTATTTATTTGGTAGAGGGTCTCACTAGGCAGCTTAGACTCCTAGTGATTCTCCTGTCTCAGTCTCCCCAGTGCTGGGATTATAGGCGTGTGCCACCCTGCCTGGTTTCAGTGGCTGGCACAGCGAGCCTGGGGGTCTAGGGCTGGCATAGTACTGGAGTTCGAATCCAGGTCCTTGTGCTTGCCAGGCAGGCACTTAGACTGCTGAACTACTTTCCCAGCCCTGTCTCAAGTTCTTGACTCTGTAAACTTCCAGGTTACTGTTGAATGTTCTTGGCTTAGGCTTGTCCCTTGCTGCATGTTTACAAGATAGGGGGCAAGGAGTTAATCTCTGAAAGTACCTCATGCACTTACTTATGCCAAAACCCTGGGTGACTAATTGTGTGCTTTTTTTCATGCTAATCATAAGTATAAGAGCCCCAGGGGGTTCGGGGAGACACATCCATGTGTGGCTCTGCTTTACAATCCTCCTAGCTCCACATGACTTGGTCAGCTGTCAGGTTCTGGAAGGCTCTCCACAGTGGAAGCTCACAGTAGCTAGTGTCCAAACTGCCTGGGTGAATAGGCAGGTTCCATGGCCAACCTGGCTCCAGCCTGGTCATGTGATCGTTTTCCCCATGGTTCTAAGGTGTCTTTCTCCATTTTGTATTGCTATGACAAAATCCCTGAGACTAAATAACTTATAAAGAAAGGAGTTTATTTTGGCTCATTGTTTTAAAGGTCAAGAGCGTGGCCCTGGTAAGGGCCTTGTGCTGTGCTGCTTCAGTTAAAAGCAGAAAGCAGAAGGGCCAGAAGATTCACACACTAGAGACAAACTATGGGGGCAGCTTCCTGACTACAACCTGCTCAGTGAGAGCCCTAAATTCCTCTCCATCCCCTGGTTACCTCTTATGGATCTCAGCTCTCCGGACCCCCCACGCTGGCCGTCAGATTTCCCCATGAGTTTTGGAAGGGACAAACGATACTCAACCCATGGCAGAAGGCTACTGTTTTTTTATCAGCCATGGCAGAAACAGACCATCTTGGGCTTATTTTTATCTGTGGCTTTTTTAAAAAGAGAAGAAGGAATCTGGATCCTCTCACTTGGCAGGCTCCTTTAAACAAATGCTCTTGTGCTAAAATAAACCAGCACCAGGATTTGTTGGTGGGAAGGGTTGGATTAGGGGTAGGCCACATGGGCAAGCTATTTGAAAAGAATTTTACACAGATGTTGCAATGGCTGTGTGTGTAGTCTGGGACTTTGGAGTCACTTCAGCTCTGCTTGGGTAGACCTGATTTTTTTTCTTTTGTTTGTGGGACTGTGAATTGAACCCATTGCCTTGCACAATTGAGGCAAGCACTCGGGCACTGAGCTGTACCTCCAGCTCTGCTCCTATGGGCAGAGGAGCTACCTGTCCAGGGGGGTGGCTGGGAGAAGGCTGGGCTGCTCAGACGTCTCTCACTGCCTTCGGTTCGGTCAACTGTCCCTGCCTAAGCCCAGTCTCTCCCCTGATCATAACAATAACAGTAACCAATACTACACTGCCTTTTAAAAATTTTCCTAAGGGCTGGGGAGATAGCTCAGCGGCACGAGCACCTGTTTGGCAAGTCCAAGGTCCTGGTTTCGATCCCTGGTACCAAAAACAAAACAAAATAAAAATTTTCCTAAGGGGCTCCATGCTAGGTACTTTACTTATTTAACAGCTGAGGTGTTTATTCCTCACCTTGACTCAAAGGAAAGTCCCAGTAACTACCACAATTTTAGTTTAGGCTTTTTTTTTTTAAGATAGTCTTGCTGTATAGACCAGGCTGGCCTTGAACTCAGGATGATCCTCTTGCCTCAGCCTCCCAAGTGCTGGGATTATTGGCCAATTATAGGCATATATATATATATATATTTGGGATATTTGGTCAGCCACATAATAAATGGCTCTGCTGGTGTCTTCTTTTGCTCCTCCAGTATCTCCTCCCCTTGTTTACTCTGCCTAGTGTTTCCAGCATGGCTTTTGTTGGAGTCCCTTCCTGGTTCTCGTCTTGGCCCAAGAAGTCTAAACTTATAATCCTAAAAACCCGTTATTGGAATTCCACCAAGTTAATTCCAATCTATCACTTCCAATGCAACCCACGATGATAACAAAGACACTAAGACATATATATATATATATATATATAATTAACGGGGAACCAAGGGGCCCTAGGTCCAACCATGAAAGTGGCTTCTGGAACCAAGACAGTGACCCAGGGCTGCACTCGGGCTTTATTCATTCTAGAAGGGGGAGTGGCTTGCGAAAGGGAATTGTGGGATGAAGGTGAGCACTGAAGGGAATTGTGGAAAGAAGGTGAGCACTGTGAGCTGGGCTAGGTAGGAGGCCTGCATTCACCTCCGCCATATTCAAAGATATGCAAAAGAAGTAATTAGTGTTATGCTATTGAGATAGTATCTAATATTCTGGGGTCTGGTGCTTCAGCTCTGCTGTGTAATCTTTCAAGCCCCAGGAAGTCATAGCCTCTATCTCGAGGCTCGATCCCAGCTGACACTGTGGAGCATTGACTCTTCATCCTGTTACCAGGGAAACACATGTGCCATCTTCAAAAATTACCACCAGCACCTCAGCTAGATCAATACACACTGCTTAAGGCCATTTGAAAGGATAATGAGAAGTCCTAGCCAGCTCTGTACATTTCAATACGAGGGAATAGGTTCAGGCTCAGTCAAAATGGAGACAGTCGCTCTTCTTTCAAGAAGAGCTGCTCAGTGGTCCTCCACAGCTTTCACTGTGTGGCTCGTATTGTGTCACCAGTGGGACTTTCAGCACGAGGCTTAGACACACAATCCCCTGGGTGCACCCTGTGGGCATCTTGGGCTGGCTGTGTTTCTCCACTGGAGACCACAGGCACTCCCCAGGCCCCCTCTACCTGCCTCTCCCACAGAGCTGTGGTCACTGTTCCTTCCCTGACCCCTTCAGGGGATGGATTCCCTCTGTTCCTGCTCCAAAGTCCACACTAGCCCTTGTGTCTTTCTGTGAGCAGACTGTTGGATCTCTTTAGCATCCAGTGGGCCCTGACCCGTACCAAGGCACAGCTATGATTTGTACCCTGTACCCTGGCACTCCAAAGTAACCTCTGCCAATGGCCTCCTGGAGCTGTGCTCCTGTCAGGCACAACATCTCCACTCTGGCTTGGGCTGAGGTTTGCTCTTGGTTCTGTCACTGTTCCACAACAGTTGTAGCCCATTCCCTGTGCCCGCCACGTCACTAATCCTCTTACAACAAAACTGGTGTTTAGTCTTACATGACTTGTCTTAGGAATGAGCGTGTGCCTCATGACACTGGTGTCACACCTGACCCAAAGTGCTTAATTAGAACTATTTTAAGAAGACTCCCCCCCCCCACACACACTCCACGTGGGCCAAAGCGCTGAGCTGAGCCAAAGAAGTGACAAGATGATAATTACTCCGTGGCTTGTGCCCTAAAGTAGCTCACAGCCATGTCACCAACTGCCTGATTAATTTTTCAAGCTGGAATTTCACAGGAAATGAGACCAACATTATCTACCTAGGGTTCCCAAGCTCATGTTATTGTTTTGCTTTGGGGTTGCAAGGCAGGGCCTTGAAGACTGTGAGCCCACACTCAACCCCTGAGCTCCAGACCCCTGGTCCCTGAATTCATCTTTCATAGCACATAGAAAAAGACACAGTTCACTCAGCTCAGTGAATTCCCGAGTTGAACACATCCGCGTAACAGTGATGCGGATCATGATTCAGAACACAGCCAGAACTCCAGAACCTTGCTCCTAGGCCCTCCTCAGGGAATAGCCCAACCCTGCTCCTCTGAGGTAACCACGACCTTGACTCCCAATGCCATAGACTGGTTTATGAGTATCTGTTCTTTTGGTGCTCACTTTGATATAACTCAAGTGATGGGGGCTTGCGGGTTAGCTCAGTGGTTTAAGCATCTGTGCGGGGAATACCAGTCAGGCACAGGGGACAGGGGTTCAATCCCCAGACCCATCCTTAAGGCAGCCTGAGCCAGCCCCACCCCCCCAAAAAAATCCTGACATAACTCAAGTGGTAGAGCAAAGGACTATAGAATATAATAATCTTTCTTTAGTGGTTAAATTGCCCCAATTTGAAAAATTGAAGGGAGGGAAAGGGAATGGGGGAAAAAAGAACCAATTTATATGATGCACAGGTACAAATTCTCTGTAATGAATGTGATCATTATGTGTATCTAACATGACAAATAAAATCTGATTTGGGGGCGAAATTGCCACAACTTTGGCCAGTGGAGACCCTTCAAGCTGGCTCTTCTTTCCTTGCCATGCCCTTAATTTTTGAAAGCATCTGTTTTCTGGTCACCAAGTTACAAAGGACCAATGTTATATATTTCTATAAAATGAAATGTCTAGAGTAGTTCAACTGTAGAAAACAGGAATAGGAGCTGGGCGTGGTGGTACACACCTGTAATCCCAGCACTTGGGAGGTTGAGGCAGGAGGATCAGTGCAAGTTTGAGACCAGCCTGGGCTACAAAAGTGAGCTCAAGGTCAGCCTGAACTGCATAGTGAGACCCTGTCTCAAAAAGACAAAAAACAACAACAACAAAAAAAAAACAAAAGGAGTAGGGAGATAGTTCATGGGTATAGAGCTTCAGATGTTTTGTTTGTTGGTTGTTTTTTGAGACAGGAGCTTGCTGTGTTGTTCCGGCTGGTCTTGAACTCTATGATGCTCAGTGGGCCTCAGATTTATGGTGATTTTCCTGCCTCAGCCTTCTAAGTGCTGTGATCACAGGCCTGCACTATCATGCCCAGCAAATGGTAACTTTCTAGGACACATGTAGGTAGCAAAGTCTCACTCAAGAGCCAGGGAGATAGCTCAGTGGTCTCAGCACCTGCTTAGACAAGTGCAGGGACTGAATTTGATCCCTAGCACCACATGCTGGGCCAGCTCCACCTGCTGAGCAGACCAAGGAGACCTGGTGTGTGGTGCACACCAGTAATTTCAGTGCTGAGGCTGAAACAGAAGGATCTCAGTGAGTCTAAGCTGTGTAGTGAAACCCTGTAACAAATACATTTAAAAAGTGTTCCACTCAAATATTTCACTTGAGCACTGATTGATTGTCTCTGGATTTTATTTTATTACTTATTTATTTATTTTGAGATAAGTCCTTACTATGTAGTTCAGGCTGGTCTTGAACTCACAGTGACCCTCTTGTTTCAGTGTCGTGAATACTGGGATTATAAGCATAGACAGCCATGCAAGGATCTGTCTTTGGATTTTATTTTTTTATTTTTATTTTTTTTCCTGCTTTTTGTGCGGGGCCAGGGATTGAACTCAGGACCTTACGCTTACCAGGCAGGTGCTCACTCTACTGAGCCATGTCTTTGGATTTTAAATTCCATTAGTTTTTTTTTTTACGTTTTGACTTTATTTATTTATTTTATTTATTTTTAATTTTTTAATTTTCAATAGGAAATAACAATATGATAGTTTCAAAACATATTAGTAGTACATTCATAATAATTGATACATTGAATTTTGTTGTCCCCATAGTAGTTATACAGAGCACGGTGTGTACACATGATAAATTTTCTAATCTGTATTAGCAGGGGAGAAAGAGAAAAAAGAAAAAAAAGAAAAACAACAACAACAAAAATTTTTTCTTCTCTTTGTACAAAGAGAGAGTAGTTGTATATACAGTCTAATGTTCCATAATTGTAGTGAGATACCAGTGAAACTGGCATTGTTGGAGGTTGTTGGTATAAGCCTCTTACAGCTCATCATATTGATCTAGCTCTGTGTTCTATGTCTCGTAATTAAGCTTTATTGTTGGGTGATCGAGGGCAAGTTAAGGCCTGACCTGTATAACAGATCATTCATCTTTTGTATCTTCCAGGGTCAAATTCCCTCAGGATTAACTTTGGAACCATGTACAGTGCTTTGTAGAGCTGTTGCCAGTGTCAGCCATCGGGACAAGTCACGGCCATTGCTTGACCAGTTTACTCTCTGTGGGAGCCTGAGAGAACGTCCTCTCTCTAGGTGACTCTCCTTAGGCACACTATCCTTCGTTTATCCCTTTCCTCTGAGGTCCCCAAATCTCCTTAAACAGAAAATTTGGGAAACCTCCGAGTTATAGGATGATGCAGCACAGGTTCTCTTATGTCCTGAGTCCTCACTGACCTTGAAGGGATAAGGCCAAAATATTGGCTGTCCTCATAACCCTTCTTTTCTCCAGTTTTTGGACTGTTAACTTACATTCTCAAACCTCCAGCAGAAAAGCTTCATGATACTATTACTCTATAACATAGATAATTGAGCACAACATCACTGTCTTTCTGAGTATCACACATCCTACACTTAACTTGCAACTGATACTTTCTGCCAATCATTGATATTCTAACAAATCTCTTTAGAATTTGATAAAGGCATTTACACATTTATTACACAGATATTTAGAAATCCAAGGATTAAATTCCATTAGTTTAAGACCCTAAAATTGGGGAAAATATATTTACATCACCTGCTTTATTGCTATGATGCATTTGGTTGTCCATTTAAAATCTCAAACTTCAGGGGCCGGCAAGATGGCTCAGTGGTCTAAAGTGCCTGCTTAGGCAAGCTTAGGCAACTGCAGGGACCACGGTTCGATCCCCCGCACCACATGCTGCACCAGCCTCACCCCCTGGGCAGGCTGAGCCGGCCATAAAAAAACAAAACAAACAAACAAAAAAATCTCAAATTTCAGTGGTAGAGCTCTTTTCTTGCATGCACAACCCCCAGCACTACCGAAAGAAAAAGAACAAACTCAGGACTTCACAACAGGTGCTGTGCCAGTGAGCTATATTCCTGGCCCACATTTGATAGTCTGAAATCATTAAATGTCAGAGCTACAACAACTATTGGAAATCAAGTAGCAAGTCAACCCTATGCCCATTTTACCGATGTGGAAGCTGAGGTCTAGAAAGGTCAACTGAGTAGCTCAAAGACACATAGTGATTTCTCCTGACATTTGCTTCAGGGTCCTTCCTTACTGTGGAGTACTGATAAGCCCTCTCGCCAGAGATGGACATGTTGTTAGGATATGTCATGGAGTCATTCAGTACTAGAGCCTTTGCCTGGCAGACGTGAAGCCCTGGGTTCAATCTCCAGGACTGAGGGAGAGAGAGAGAGAGAGAGAGAGAGAGAGAGAGAGAGAGAGAGAGGATTACAGGTATGGGCCACCATGCCTGGTCTTGGTGGCTAGCTCAGTGCTCCCAGGGATGCGTCTGGTGCAGCATGTGGTGCAGGGATCAAACCCTGGTCCCTGAGCTTGCCTAAGCAGGCACTTCGTCCACTGAGCTATTTCACTGGCCCAAACCTGGATGATCCTTATGTCCAATCAGAGAAGGATGTACAAATATTAAATGTTTCAGAATACAATATACACTCACTATGAAAATGTAACCTTAAGAAATTAGTGATATTAAAATATGAATTAACTAGCCGGGTGTAGTGGTGCACACCTGTAATCCCAGCACTTGGGAGGCTGAGGCAGGAGGATTGGTGTGAGTTTGAGACCAGCCTGGGCTACAAAAGTGAGTTGAAGGCCAGCCTGAACTACATAGTGAGACCCTGTCTCAAAAAGAAAAAAAAAAAAAAAAAAAAAAAAAAAAAAGAAAAAAAAATATATATATATACATATATATGAATCAACTGTCTATTTAGACTTTTGAGGTAGGAAAAATTTAAAAATAAAAAATAAAGTGTTTACTTTTCATCTAGGAAAAGTCACAGGCAATCTCATGGCTTCTATGGAAACCAGAGTGTTGCTATGTAGAGGAAAAAATAATTCATGTGTGTGCATGTTAGAATCAGCCTATTGCTCGTCCCATGAAAACTGCACGCCCTAGAGTGTGTATCACTTTCCACATGTGATCTCCAAAATCAATTGCGCTGAGCTCAGTTTCGTCACCCAAGAAATGAGAAGCATAAGGAATGAGTTATTGCCAAGATTAAGTTTGAAAAATGCCTTGTAGGAATGCTCAGTAAAGCTGCCCAGTAAAAAATTGATCAGATGGGAAAAAAAATTGAGGGGGTGTATCAAAGATTGAACCCTAGACCTTCACACTGAGCTACATCACTCACCCCTTAAAAAAAAACAAAACAAAAACCTTTATTTAATTAATTAATAATTAATTTGTTGGGACTCACTACACAGCTTGGACTTATAGTAATCCTCCTGTCTGACTCATAGTGATCCTACTATTTTAGCCTCCCCATTGCTGGGATTGCAGGGGTGCTCCACCATGTCTGGTTCTGGGCCTGCCTTTGCATTGCAGTATGGTGGATCAAACATGGGTCTTTCCGCTTGCCACTTAGACTGTAGAGCTATCTCCCCAACCTCCAGCCCCATTTATTTTTTGTTTGTTTATGTATGTATGTATGTATGTATGTATGTATGTATGTATGTATGTATTGTGGGACTGGGGTTCAAACTCACGACCTTGCACTTGCCAGGCAGGCACTTGTGCCACAGAGCTATCTCCCCAGCGCCCTTTATTTTTTATTTTGAGATAGGCTTTTGCTAAATCGCTAAATTGTTTAGATTCCTCCCTTAGCCTCCCCAGGTGCCAGAACTGCAGCCGTGTGCACTGCAGGCCTGGCTTTCGAATGGACCATTCTTAAAACACATCAGAAATACGAGCAAAATAGGAGAGTGAGCAGAGTTGGCAACTTAACGATGTGCTGAATTCATGTACCCGTGGGCTGCTGTCTCCAGGGTATGGCTTTTCAATCTGGAAAAAGTGGAAAAATTGAATTCTCTCGCCTTCTCTTTCTCAGATCCATTAAAAACAGTTGTGGTTTTTCTTCTTCCTCCCTCCCTCCTTTCTGTCATCTTTTTCCATAAGCTATGTTCCCAATTACACAAATGCAGTCCCAGGTTGAGAAGATGCCCCTAGAGAAAATCTCCTAATGGGCGATGATTACTGGAAAAGCTGGCTGCTGGTGCGCTCTGGCTGAGGCGAGAGAAAAGTACTTACCTGATACTATTTTTCTTTTTTTTTTTTTATTTTTTTTATTTTTTTATTTTATTTTATTTTTTTTTCCTGATACTATTTTTCAAGCAATCCGTTTTAGTTGATGTCAAATTCTCCACGATGCTAGTATGGCACAATCTTTATTTTTTTTTCCTTTTCCTTTCTTTTTGAGATAGGATTTCATTATACAGGCCATGCTAGCTCAACTCACAGTCCTCTTGCCTCAGCTGGATTAAAAGCCTGCCTCTGCCTCTGCCTCTGCCTCTGCCTCTGCCTCTGCCCCTGCCCCTGCCCCTGCCCCTGCCCCTGCCCCTGCCCCTGCCCCTGCCTCTGCCTGTCTCTGTCGCTCTGTCTCTCTGTCTCTGTCTCTGTCTCTGTCTCTGTCTCTGTCTCTGTCTCTGTCTCTGTCTCTGTCTCTCTGTGTCTCTCTCTCTCTCTCTCTGTGCTGGGGATTGAACCCAGGACTTTTACCCTGAGCTACAGTCTCAGCCCTTTTAAGAAATGTTTGCTGGGCTGGCCTGATAGCTCAGGGGACTAAAGCACCTGCTTAAGCAGAGCACAGCGGCTGGGGTTTGATCCCCAGTGTGCCCTGCCGGCCCTGACCCCAGAGCATGCTGAGTCAGTGATTGAAACTGTGCATGGTGGTGCGCACCTGTAATCCCAGCACTTGGAAGACTGAAAATAGGAGAATCACTATGAGTTCAGTCTGTGTAGTGAGACCGGTAGACCCTGTCCTAAATATAGGAATTTTTTTTTTTTTTTTTTTTTTTTGTGACAGGGTCTTGCCAAATTGATTGCCCAGATTGGGCTTAAAGCTGCAATCCTTCTGCCTCAGAGTCTCAGGGTGCTGGAGTTATTGGCATGAACCAGCATGCTTGGCATGAAAGATTTTTCGATGTTTTAGAAAACTGAGCCTGGGAGAAATGCTCTTATGACTCTCTCGTCACTGAGACCCAATACCTGATTGACTGCCACAGTTTAAAGGAGGAGTTTTATTTTGATTCAAGTTTCAATCCATGGTCAGCCTGTTCCGGAGAAGCAACAGCTCGGCAGAGGGCTTGGGAGAAGGGAAAGAGAGAAAGCCTCCAGGCCACGCCCCCAAGGACCCACCTCTTTGGACCAGGCTCCTCCCGCTAGGAGCAAGTCAGCCGTATCGCCCCTGAGAGTCAGTCACCTTCCAAAACCCCACTCATAGGAGCTGGCCAGATAGCTCAGTGGCCTAAAGTGCCTGCTTAGGCAACCACAGGGACCGTGGTTTGATCCCTGGCACCACATGCTGCACCAGCCCCCACCCCCAAGGCAGGCTGAGCTGGCCATAACATAAATAAAGTTAAAAGAAAAATACCCGTAAACATGAGGCTTTTGGGGGGGGGGGGGATATAAACTGTAACATATCCCTGGACCAACAAAGATGCCAATGGGACTAGATTATTTAAATGGCATTTGTTGTAATTTCTTTCTTTCTTTCTTTCTTTCTTTCTTTCTTTCTTTCTTTCTTTCTTTCTTTCTTGCTTTCTCTCTCTCTCTCTCTCTCTCTCTCTCTCTCTCTTTCTTT
>PVKN010000321.1:0-12627 GCA_004027915.1 Capromys pilorides | reverse complement strand
ACAGTGACCTCTTGTAGAGTTTGGTGCTTGACTCAAGCTGAGGAGAAGCAGCTATATCTACTATTGCTTTTGTACCACTGGTGCAAATGTTGCAATAGGGAGTATGGTAAATAGCAATGCAGTGCCACCCTGAATTTGTTTTCAAACTTGCGACTCTCCTCAGGGGTCTTCAATGCTATACTCTAAGAACCACTGATCCACAGGGTGTGATGGTTCACACTGTAATTGTAGCATTCAAGAGGTTGAAGAAGGAGGGTTCTGAGTTCAAAGCCAGCCTGGTCCACATAGAAGGCTACAGAGCTAGATTGTGTAAAAAACAAAATGTACCATAGAACATTTCTCCATTTAGCTTTCTTTCTTTCTTTTTTTAATTTTTTTTTATTTTTAATATGATGGCTGGGGATTGAATCACGGTCTCTGTGGTTGCCTAAGCCTTCCTAAGCAGGCACTTTAGGATCGCCGAGCCATTTTGTTGGCCCCCATTTAGCTTTCATGAGGGTTTATTTATTTATTTTGTCTTTTTGAGACAGGGTCCTCACTATGCAGTTCAGGCTGGCCTTGAGCTCACTTTTGTAGTCCAGGCTGTTCTCAAACTCACACTGATCCTCCTGCCTCAGCCTCCCAAGTGCTGGGATTATAAGTGTGCACCACCACAACTGGCATGAAGTTTTATTTTTTTTTTTTAATCTTTTTGTTCTTTTGGCAGAACCGAGGATTGAACTCAGGCCCTTGCGCTTGCCAGGCAAACACTTATTTTACTGAGCTATCTCTCCAGCCCCTCATGAAGGTTTATATTTCCTCATGATTGAATTTTATTTTTGTATTTTGGGGCAAGACTATGCAGAAGTACTGCTGTACCCTTCTCCATACAGATCACTAAGTTGAAAAAAAAAGGGCAATCAATTTGGCAAGACCCTGTCACAAAATTAAGAGAAAAAAATATCCTATATTTAGGATGAGGTCTACGAGTCTCACTATACAGATTGAACTCATAGTGATTCTCCTGTTTTCAGTCTTCCAAGTGCTAGGATTACAGGTATGCGCCACCATGCCCAGTTTCAATCACTGGCTCAGCATGCTCTGGGGTCTGTGATCTCACTGTGATCCATTTGTGTGGACACTAACAGAGCCACTTGTACTTTTTTTTCTTCACAAATAGGACTTTATTTATCACTATTAAAAATCTGGGTCTTGGTGCTGGGGAGATAGCTCAGTAGAATAACTGCTTGCCTGGCAAGTGCAAGGGCCTGAGTTCAATCCCCCAGTTTTGGCAAAAACCAAAACCAAAACCAAAAAACTGGATCTGAAAACAGACTCTTGGATTGGTGGCTCATTTCCGTCAGCTCGTTCAACTTTAGCTCCAGTCTCATGTCCAGTAGCCTTTCCAGAGCTACTACTACCTTCACCATGAAGCTCCATGAGTTTTCGCAACTCAGACTTGGGCTTCTTCAGCATTGTTACTTTTCCGACGAAGACATCATGAAGAGGGTAGATAGACTGGCAAGACTTTTCTGTGTCTTTCCCAGTGCTGTCTGGAATCAGCTTATTGACCACTTCCTCCAGATCATTTGTCTGCACCTCTTGGGTCATGATTCCCATAATCTTCTTCCGGATCTGATGGGCCTGTTAGTGCTGAGCGTAAGAGGTCTTCCGTATCTGACTGTTGCGTTTTTAGTAAAGTCAACACAGAACAGTCGAAGCAAATAGCCATTGGTAGTCTTGACATCCACATGAGCTTCGATCGTGGTCTGCCATTGTTGACCATGAAACACATTTTGTCACGGGTGAGGTCCATGCCATGGAAGATAGTCAGCAGTTTTTTCCCTGAACATCTTCAGTAATTAGCTTGAATTTTGCAAAGACAACCTCATCATTCTGCAGATTAGCAAGGCTCACTTCAAACACACGATCTTTGAGCCCATCAGATGTAATTTTGGTTCCTTGAGTTTCGGTGATGAGTGTTTTTCCAATATTTCTTATGTTGAACATAGTGGGCACCTTCACATCATACCAACAGTTTTTAGAAAATGGATCAACTACTTTCTTCTTGGCTCCTTTTTTTTTTTTTTTTTTCCCCCAGATTGCTATTATTTTTAGTTCATTTTTATGACATGTAATGTTTACATTCATTGTGGGTATCTGGTACTTGTACACGACACATCTTAAATCTTTATTCTGCATCCCCCTATCCCTAGGTCTTCCAGACCCCTTCCCTTTGTAAAAGAGCTCCCTGTTTGAAGTAAGGATTTTTAAAGCCAACTAAAAGAGCAAGAAACTAAGGGACCAGAGGGGCTCAGAGTCAGAGTAGTAAGAAAATACAAGGGACTCAGCCATCTGTGCCTGCTGGCCAGCAGTGAACACAGAATTTTGTCCTCTCTTGGAGTCTTGGAAATTATAGTTTTATTCTTTTGAAGGGTCTATGCCTGAGAATGGCTCTCTGTCTGTATGTGCTTCTTGATGACAAAAGCTACAAACTCATGTGGCAAGCAAAGACCTGGGAGATAACTGTAGCCTATGCAGCAAGGGTTCAGCTTTGGTTTCACTCTGTATCGGCTATCCTAGACAACCACACTATAAACCTTTTCCCTCACCTCCTGGGATGGTTTGCATTTATCAAACTGGAGGAACCAGTTTTATTTTGACTGATTGGCCTCTTGGCCTAACCAAAGATACAAACAGAAGGCAGGCTCAGGGGAGATAGCTCCGGGACTAAGCGCCTGCCTAGGCAAGCGTGGGGACCTGGGCCATTCCACTTCTTGGCTCCTTTTTGTCTGCCTTTCGTAAAGTGCTTGTTCTCGCCTACCGCCATGGTGCTGCTCAAAGAGCCAAAAGGCCACTTTTCTTATTTGAGGCCTGGAATTAGACATTTCTCCAAGGAGCCCTGATTTCTTTTATTGGAGAAACCAGCGTTGTGTGCCTGGCTGAACACTAATTATCTGGAGAACTCTTTTTAAGTTTTTTTTTTGTCTTGTTCTGTTGGTGGTGCTGGAAATTGAACTTAGGGCTTTGTATATGCTAGGCAAGTACTCTACCACTGAGCCACATTCCCAGCCTAGGAACTCTTAAAACCACCAGAGCAATGACAGAGAGTAACCTCTGGAGTGTATTGGAATATAGAGCGACCCATCCTGGTTTACCGGGGACTTTTCTTGTTACCAAGGGTCCTCTGTCTGGGAAGTCTTTGCAGTCTTGGGCAAATTAGGTTGTCATGAGGGGAAAAGAGAAGTTTCTAGAATTTGGAAATGCTCAACACCATTATTTGGGTTACAGTTACTTGAGCGTGTGTACAGAAAACCATCTAGCTATCTTCTTGAACTTTGTTCATGGTATATGCTCTGCCAAATGTACATTGTTCCTGAAAAAGTACTCATGTCCACCTGTATTCCAGATGGGTTAAATCCATCTCTGGTGGAAGATCCAAAGCATCGGTACATGGAAAACTTCTCCAGAGGTTTCTCATGCTTAGCTAGGTATGAGAATGGACGCATTCCAATCTCTAGGGATCTGTTAAAGTGAGGGTTCAGCAGGGCTGGGCCAGGCCCAAGGGTCTGCATTTCTAACAGCTCCCAGGGCTGCAGCTCCCTGACCGAGCCCCATGCAGCAAAGCCAGACCTGCTCAAGGCTTACCCTCTAGGGCCAATCTTCTAGATGTCTTGGTGCTCTTCATGAGCACGGATGAACATGGGGGTCCCAGGGCACTAGCTGTGGGGTGGCGACATGCAAAGAACTGAGATTTAGCATGAGGTTAGAAAAAATAAAACAGAAGCGGCCTCACGGGCAATCCCATCAATGCAAAAGTAGATCCCAACCCCCTGCGTGCCAGGCTGGCCTGCACTGGGATGTCCTTCCTAATCACTCAGAATGAGTCCAGCAGAGGTCAGTTTGCTAATCGCGTCACCCAGGAGCCCTTGAGTCTGGTGTGGCATCCAGAAGTGCCCTGCTTCTCTGTCTGCAGACACTGTGGAGACAGACATGCGGCTGCCAGCTGGTTTAATTACCCTGATGGAAGGCTGGCAGAGGGAGCCCTGCCTAGACAGAGATTAATAACGCCATTATCTTCCCAGGCAATCCTCCTGTGAGGCCCCGGCCAGGAGCGTAGATATATAAGGTGGAAATAAAGTCCTTGTTCTGAGGGAGCACGGTTTTCATCGTCTCCAGGTGGGATTTTGCTCCCAGAATCCCTTGGCTCAAATCCAGCAGCTGTCTTTGTTAGGCACAGAGACCTGGTTGGTGTCAGGATGTGTGGTAGGCCTCCTGGGCACAGGGCAAAGGCCTGGGAGTGAAACTGTATCACTGTAAAAAACCTTCAAAACTGGTTGGAAGACAACACTATGCATTACAACAAATACCGTGAAATTCATATTACTTTAAAATAATTTTTTAATTTTTTTTAAACTTTATTTATTTATGTTATGGCCAGCTCAGCCTGCCCTGGGGGTGGGGCTGGCACAACATGTGGTACCATGCTGCGATCGGTCCCTGTGGCTGCCTAAGCTTATGTAAGCAGGTGCTTTAGACCACTGAGTTATCTTGCTGGCCCCATATTACTTTGTTAAGTGAAATTCTGTATCACTTATAATTTTTTTTTTGTTTTAATACTATTTTGTACATGCTTTCAAAAATAAAAAAAACAAGGGCTTGGGAGATAGCTCCATGGCACAAGTGCCTGCCTGGCAAGTGCAAGGTTGTGAGTTTGAACCCAGTCCCACCAAAAAAAAAAAAAAAGTGTCAGCCAGATAGCTCAGTGGACTAAAGTGCTTGCTTAGGCAGAGCACAGTGACCTGGGTTAGATCCCCAAGTGCCGCACTGGCCTGCCCCCAGCACATGCTGGGGTGTGGATGGAGACTGGGCACAGTGGCACGTGCCTGCAACCCCAGT
Organism: Capromys pilorides; assembly: GCA_004027915.1. Classification (NCBI taxonomy): domain Eukaryota; kingdom Metazoa; phylum Chordata; class Mammalia; order Rodentia; family Capromyidae; genus Capromys; species Capromys pilorides. The sequence goes on along the minus strand of PVKN010000321.1, from coordinate 7,749 downwards.
GCTTGGGAGGCTGAAAACAGGAGGATCACTACACGTCTGATCTACATAGTGAGACCTGGTACACCCTGAACCAAACACATAAAAAAAAGAAAAACTTGAACAACAAGTGATAGTTCATGTTCTCCTTTGCTTCTCTTCAAAGGTATCCATGTCACCTGTTAGGTGTATTGTGCTGTGCTGTACATCCTTCTAAATATGTATCCTTTGGTGATTTTATATTTTCCTTTTTTTTGAGGTACTGGGGATTGAACTCTGAACCTCGCACTTGCCAGGCAGGCGCTTCAACTGTTGAGCTATCTCCCTAGCCCCTCCCATCTTTTTTACAGTGTGGTTGATGGAAGCCAGGGCCTCATGGGTAATAGGCAAGTGCTCCACCACTGAGCTACACTTCCACCTATGTTACTTTTTTCCTTTTATTCAGTCCCCCCTAACTTTGTTGAAGTATCTTTGAAATAACACACAGTGCATGCTTTAAGGTGTGCAATTTGATTACTTTCAACACCTATACACCCATCACAATCAGTATAGAGTATGTATCTCTACCTACCCACTCCAGTTTCTTGTGTCCCTTTGAATCTCTCCCTCCCACACCTCCTCTGCACTGAACTGCTTCTGTCACTAGATATTTATTTCCATATCTAGATTTCATATCTATATATTCAATATATATTTCTTTTATCTTTCTATATCTATATCTACATCTGTATCATCTGTGTATAAGTTGGTGCTGAAAGAAACGACGAGAAGACCTGATGAAGGTAGCTTCAGTGATATCACTGAGATTTGTCTCTCTCTCTCCTAGTGAGCCCAGAGCCCCTGAAGTATCTCACTTTTATTTAGGGCTAAAGGCAGGCTAAGGAACGTGCACGATCACTTCAGTGAAGGAGGACTGCCATCTCTATTGACTTCCACCATTTGCCTAACACTAGGTTCACACAAATGCTAGCCATTGACACCCCAAGCAAGGGAGGAGACAACAAACGGGGCGCCAGCAGGAGAAGCTGCAGTCTGCAGCCTTGAATCCCAGCTTGCAGGAATTCTGTGAGGCAACAGTTCTCCCCGGGGCTCTGTTTATTGCTTCCTGCTCTCTCAGGACATTTAGACTTTTGTCTCATCTCTATATTTCTATAATGCATCTATGTACCTATGTATGTACCTATGTATGTATGTATGTATGTATGTATCCTATCTATCTATCTATCTATCTATCTATCTATCTATCTATCTATCATGTATCTATTTAAAAAATTTTTTTTGTGTGGGACCGGGGTTTAAACTCATGACCTTGCACTTGCCAGGCAGGCACTTGTGCCACAGAGTTATCTCCCCAGCCCCTTTATCTATTTAAAATTTTTGACCTGGTATCTTTCACCCATGTATTATTAGTTAGGGTTTTCCTTAGAGGAACAGATATTATCACAAGACATACAATGTATAAGGAATTACAAGACTGGCTTACAGCAGTCAGCCACAGAGACAGATGAGGAAGCGTGCAGAGGGCGTCTGCACACCCAGACTGAAGAATTCAGTCCCAAGGTCTGAAGCTCATTGCAGGGTCGCGTGCAAGTCTCTGTTCATCAGCCAATGGGTCGGTTATGGAAGACTGAAGAGTCTGCGATGGACGCAGAAGGATCCAGGCCTGGAGGGGTGAGGAGTCTGTGTTGCAAGCCAGGCAATGAAGTCTGAGCGGAAAGCGAAGACTGAAGCTTCTCCGAGGAAGTGGAAGTTCGATCCCTTCCTCAGCCCCTTTGTATGGTCTCTTTGTGCTGATTCACTCTGGGGCAGGCCCATTGCATCCTGGGGCGGCCCTCTGACCCCACCATCAGGAAGCCAAGCTGACACAATGTATCAACCACTACAATCCAGCCCTTGTCAACTTGGCTTATTTTTTAAACCAGTTTCCAAATACAGAGGCATGCATATAATTGCACCTAACATGGTTACAACTATCTGCATACAAGCAGAGATGTGCACTACCCTTGCCAAAATAGAAGGTAAGTTTCTTTTGTTCGATGTTTATACTTCAACATTAACACAAGTTTGATAATCCTAAAATCTTGTACTAAATCTAACCATATTATAACAGAACCATATATGGAGTGAAATATACACTTATAATCCCCTTTTCTGTAGCTGATCACAGGGTTGTAGCTGGTATTTAGAGCTACCTTCTTCTACTACCCATTCTGTATTCCCTTGGCGCTCAGCAAGTACCTCAGCAGGTCTTGGTTCTTTCCCTGAAAGAGTGACCCATGCCTTCATTCCCGAAGGCTCTGGATCATTTGTTATTATGCCTGTATTAGATTGTTGTAATTTCCCATTGACTTTAATAACAGGGCATGGCAATACTAAGAGGCGCCCCAAGGAATCTCCTGCACTCCATGTATATTCTTCCTTTGTTCCGTTGTGGAGTAGCAATCCAATTTCCCCTGGATAGTCTGGATCAATCCCCCCCGATAAGCAGGATAATGCTGTGACTCCTCAGGATCCACCATCAGCCCCCATTTTTGTCCATAACCAGGCTTCAATCACAGAAGTCACCTAAGGGTGAGATACATGTGATCTATGAGGAGATCCATTATTCTCCCAAAGACCTCCTTGAGTTTTCTAACTCTTATAAGCAGAGGCCTAATGAGCAGGCATGGGAATGGATTTTATGAGTGTGGGATAATGGTGGAAAAAACATACACCTGGACTGGGCTGAGTTAATGGGCCCTACTTAATGGGCCCATATCAAGAAGGGATTCTGAATTCAGTGTTGCAACTCGTGGAGTACAGAGAGGTGTTAACAGTCTATTTGGCTGGTTGACAGAAGTATGGCTCAAAAGATGGCCCACTGCGAATGATTTAGAGGTGCCTGATCTTCCATGGTTTACTATTGATAAAGGGATTCAGAGGCTTAGAGAAATGGGGATGCTGGAGTGGTTCTGTCATGTGAAATCTAACTCTTCACACTGGGATGATCCTGAAAACATACCCTTTACTAACACCTTGAGAAACAGATTTGTGAGGGGAGCACCAGCATCCCTGAAGAGCCCTGTCATTGCTCTTTTTGGCATGCCAGACCTTATGGCGGGGACCACAGTTACTCAATTAGGAAATTTAAGGGCCATGGGCTTGATTGGATCCCAAAATGGCAGGGGTCAAGTAGTAGCACTTAATCACCACAGACAGCAGAAGCAAAATAATGACCAGAATAATCTGACACACATAGACCTATGGCATTGGTTGATTAGTCACGATGTTCCCAAAAGTGAAATAGATGGGAAGCCTACAAAATTTTTGCTAGATTTATATAATTGGAAGAATAATGGGGCGAAAGAACAGAGACCTACTTCAAATCATAGTAATAAGCAATCATAGCCTCTCAGCCAGTTCCCAGATTTGAGCCAGGTTACAGACTGAAAACCTCTTGAATGATGGGGAAGCCAGGTCTCCTTGGGGAAGGATCCTAATGCCCCTAGAATTTGTACAGTCAGTCTTCCTCCCATCCTTCCCCAGGGGACCTAAGGCCTTTTGCCCGAGTGACTGTACATTGGGGAAAGGGGAATGATCGGACATTCTGGGGACTACTGGACACTGGTTCTGAACTGACATTGATTCCAGGGGATCCAAAACAGTGGTCCTCCAGTAAGAGTAGGGGCCTGTGAAGGGCAGGTGATCAATGGAGTTTTGGCAAAGGTCTGGCTCACAGTGGGCCCAATAGGCCCTCAACTCCATTCTGTAGTCATTTCCCCTCTTCCAGAATGCATAAATGGGATAGATATACTTACTACTTGGCAGAATCCTCACATTGGTTCCCTAACCTGTCAACTCCATTTAATTCTCCCATTTAGCCTGTGCAGAAGACAGATGGGTCTTGGAGAATGATGGTAGATTACCGTAAACTGAATCAAGTGGTGACTCCAACTGCAGCTGCAGTACCCAATGTGGTTTCCTTGCTTGAGCAGATTAACACATCTCCTGGTAGTTGGTATGCAGCTGTTGATTTGGCAAATGCCTTCTTCTCCATACCTATTCATAAGGACCATCAGAATCAATTTGCCTTCACTTGGCAAAGCCAGCAATGTACCTTCACTGTTTTACCACAGGGGTATATTAACTCCCCTGCTTTGTGTCACAACTTAGTTCGTATGGATCTTTATCGCTTTTCTCTTCCTCAAAATATCACCTTGGTCCATTACATTGATGATGTTATACTGATTGGAACTAGTGAGCAGGAGGTGGCAACCACCTTGGGTTTGTTAGTTCAGCATTTGAGAGCCAGAGGATAGGAGATAAATCCCCCCAAAATTCAAAGTCCTTCTACCTCAGTGAAGTTTCTAGGAGTCCAGTGGTGTGGAGCATGAAGAGATATTCCTTCCAAGGTAAAAGATAAGCTGTTGCACCTGGCTCCCCCCATGACCAAAAAGGAGGCACAGTGCCTAGTAGGCCTATTTGGATTTTGGACACAATATATTCCTCACTTAGGTGTCTTATGCCAACCCATTTATCGAGTGACTTGGAAAGCAGCTAATTTTGAATGGATCCCAGAACAGGAACAAGCCCTGCAACAGGTCCAGGCTGCTGGTTAGGCTGCTCTGCCTCTGGGACCATATGATCCAGCAGATCCCGTGGTACTTGAAGTGTCAATGGTAGATTGGGATGCTGTTTGGAGTCTCTGGCAGGCCCCCAGATGTGCAGTGCAGCGGAGGCCTTTAGGTTTTTGGAGCAAGGCCCTGCCATCTTCTGCAGACAACTACTCTCCCTTTGAGAAATAGCTCTTGGTGTGCTACTGGGCATTAGTGGAAACTGAATGCTTGACTATGGAACACTAGGTTACCTTGAGACCTTAGTTGCCTATCATGGCCTGGGTATTATTTGATCCATCAAGTCATAAAGGTGGACGTGCCCAGCAACAGTCCATCATTAAATGGAAGTGGTATATTTGTGACAGAGCCAGGGCAGGTCCAGAGGAGACAAGTAAATTACATGAGGAAGTTTCCCAGATACTTATGGCTTCTATGCCTGCCATATTGCCTTCTGTTTCCCAGCATGCACCTATGTCATTGTGGGGTGTGCCATATAATCAGCTGTCGGAAGAAGGGAAGACTAGAGCCTGGTTTACAGATGGTTCTGCATGCTATGCAGGCACCACCTGCAAGTGGACAGCTGCAGCATTGCAGCCCCTTTCTGGGACATCATTAAAAGACAGTGGTGAAGGGAAATCATCACAGTGGGCAGAACTTTGGGCAGTGCACTTGGTAATGAATTTTGCTTGGACAAAGAAATGGCCAGATGTGCAACTATATACTGACTCATGGGCTGTAGTCAATAGTTTGGCTGTATGGTCAGGAACTTGGAAGGAGCATGATTGGAAAATCAGTGACAAAGATATCTGGGGAAGAGGTATGTGGATAGACCTCTCCATATGGGCAAAGGATATAAAAATATTTGTTTCCCATGTGAATGCTGACCAAAAGGTGACATTAGCAGAAGAGGACTTTAATAGTCAAGTGGATAAGATGACTCTTTCTGTGGATAGTGGCCAGCCTCCTTCTTCAGCCACCCCGTTATTGCCCAGTGGGCCCATGAACAGAGTGGCCATGGTGACAGGCCTGGAGGTTATGCATGGGCTCAGCAACATGGACTTCCACTCACCAAGGCTGATCTGGCTACAGCCACTGTTGAATGCCCAATATGCCAGCTATAGTGGCCAACACTGAGCCCCCGATATGGCACAATTCCCCAGGGTGATCAGCCTGCGACCTGGTGGCAGGTTGATTATATCGGACCACTTCTATCATGGAAGGGACTGCACTTTATCCTCACTGGCATAGACGCATATTCTCGATATGGATTTGCCTTTGCTGCACGTAATGCTTCTGCCAAAACTACCATCTGTGGACTTACAGAATGCCTTATCCACTGCCATGGAATTCCACACAGCATTGCTTCTGACCAAGGAACACATTTCACAGCCAAAGAAGTGAAGCAGTGAGCTCATGCTCACGGAATTCACTGGTTTTATCATGTTCCTTACCATCCAGAAGCAGCTGGATTGATAGAAAGGTGGAACGGTCTTTTAAAGATGCAGTTACAGTGCCAGCTAGGCGGCAATAGCTTGCAGGGCTGGGGTAAGGTACTTCAAAAAGCTGTATATACTTTGAATCAGCGCCCTCTGTATGGTACTGTGTCTCCCATCACCAGAATTCATGGGTCAGGAATCAAGGGGTGGGATTAGAAATGGTACCACTCACCATTACCCCTAGTGATCCAATAGCAAAATTCTTGCTTCCTGACCCCACTCCTGGTACTATATTCTGCATTAGTTAGGGTTTTACTTAGAGGAACAGATATTATCACAAGACATACAAAGTATAAGGAATTACAAGGTTGGCTTACAGCAGTCAGCCACAGAGACAGAAGAGGAAGCGTGCAGAGGGCGTCTGCACACCTAGACTGAAGAATTCAGTCCCAGGGTCTGAAGCTCACTGCAGTGTCCTGTGCTAGTTTCTGTTCGTCAGCCAGTGGGTCTGTGATGGAAGACTGAAGAGTCTGCGATGGACGCTGAAGGACCCAGGCCGGAGGGTGAGGAGTCTGTGTTGCAAGCCAGGCAATGAAGTCTGAGAAGAAAGCGAAGACTGAAGCTCCTCCAAGGAAGTGGAAGTTTGACTCCTTCCTCAGCCCCTTTATGTGGTCTCTTTGTGCTGAGTCACTCTGGGGCGGGCCCATTACATCCTGGGCAGGCCCTCTGGCCCCACCATCAGGAAGCCAAGTTGAAACAATGTATCAACCACTACAACCCAGAATGATGAATTTGAATTTCATTCATGCTGTAGACATAGATGATTTATTCCTTTTTACTGCTAAGTAGTGTCCTATGATAACCAAAAATTTGTCTACTCATTCATCTGTTAGTGGGTTTTTATTTTTTAATTTTTTTGCAGGACCAGGGTTCGAACTCACGACCTTGCACTTGCCAGGCAGATACTTGTGCCATGGAGCTATCTCCCTGTCCCCTTATTTTTTATTTTATTTATTTATTTAGACAGGGTCTCACTATGCAGTTGGGGCTGATCTTGAGCTCACTTTTGTAGCCCAGGCTGGTCTTGAACTCAAACAGATCCTCCTGCCTCAGCCTCCCAAGTGCTGGGATTACAGGCATGCGCCACCATGCCTGGCTTTTTAGTGGGTTTTTAAAAATTTCTAAGTTTTGGTGATTACAAATCTTTGTTAGAAGACTTGCACAGAAATCTTTTTGTACACAGGTGCTTTAGTTTTTCTCGGACCAATGCCTAGAAGTGAATAGTTGGTTGTATCACAAGGTGAGTATATGTTTAATATTTAATATTTGGTTTGAGACACAGTCTTGCTATCTAACCCAGACTGGCCTCAAATTTGTGATCCTCCTGTCTCAGCCCTTCCTCTTCCTCTTCCTCTTCCTCTTCCTCTTCTTCTTCTTCTTCTTCCTTTTCCTCTTTCTCTTCTTCTTCCTCTTCCTCTTTTCTTCTCTTCCTTCTTCTTATTCTTCTTTCTTTTATTTATTTATTTATTTATTTATTTATTTTTAAAATTATTTATTTATTTGTTTGTTTGTTTGTTTGCTTGTTTGGTTCTTTATTTATTTATTTTGTGGCTGGCTCAGCCTGCCCTGGTGGTGGGGCTGGCGCAGCATGTGGTGCCGGGGATCGAACCGCAGTCCCTGCAGTTGCCTGAGCTTTCCTAAGCAGGTGCTTTAGACCACTGAACCATCTCGCCGGCCCCTTA
>PVKN010000320.1:0-85034 GCA_004027915.1 Capromys pilorides | reverse complement strand
CAAGAAGTTTAAATAATATCTATATATTATATATAGCTCTTATATATTGAAAGAGCTCTTATTACTCGCTTCTGTGAGAGAAATGAAAAAGCAGGCTCTACTGCTGCTAAAGGTGAAATTATTTTATAGCCCTTTGTTTAAAGGTAGTATTTTGTTTGATATTCCAACAGCAATTTATCTATTTTAAAAGCAGTAGCCCATGAGTACAATTTACATAGAAAGTCTACAGTATGTAAAATGATAAAAAAAGATAGCACTGTGAACAGTAGGCTAAATGTGTCATTGGAAAATAAAACATCAACTTAATATAGTAAAAGAAACTAAATCTCTAAAGGAAGGGATGTTGATAAAGCTCATAGTTGAATAACCTTGGGCAGCTTGTGTGAAACTCAAAGAGTAAATTAGAAATACTTGGAAAGACAATTTTTATAGAGTATTGAGTGCCACTGTTCTATGAACACTTTATTAAATGACATAGTTTCTAATTTATAAATCGTTTTCTTTTTAAGCCACATGCTGAATTGGAATGTTGCCATTTGATAGATGTAAAGTAATTATATTTCCTTGCCTGAGATTAAACACACATAAAAATAAAAGCAGTGAGCACTTAGAAAAAGTGATAAACCAGAGAATTTATCAGTATCAACTATATCAGCTGGTAAAAATGAGCCACTAATGATCAATAACCAAGGGGCTCCTGAGCTGAAAAATTCAGTGGTTGGATTACGCACAACAAGATCCCTGCATGGGCACACTTACCGTGGCATACTGCTTGGACCCAAATTATTTCTGTCTCCTACGTGCCTTCGTGCAGAATATTAGGAACAGGATCACATGCGAAGCAGTGTGAGAAGACATATTAAAAGTAAATATTCCTAACCCAAATGGCATTGACTGTAGTGTAGACATAAGTGAGTCCATGTCAAGGAGGTTATCTTCAGAAATAAACTACCCGTTGATACTCAAGTACACTGGATCATGTTGTTGCAAATATGGTGAACCTTCAGGGCTGGCTTAATTTGATCCTTAGACTGAACCTCAACAAAATCACCAATGAAGTTCTTTGGGGTCAGGCAGGATTTATCCTGATTTCTCAGGCATATATATATATATGTATATATATATATATATATATATATATAGATAGATAGATAGATAGATATAGATATAGATATAGATATAGATATAGATATAGATATATATAGTATTTGTTTTCAATACCTATGGAAAGTGGGCAGAAAGTTGTAAGAGATGAAGTTTTGTATTTTCCAGATGAAACGATAGTTTAAATATTGGTAAAATAAGATGTATAAGTCTTTCAATAGACAAAAGGTTTTATAAGCCTCATCAATTTAATTAAGCAATTGATACTAATAGGCTGTTGTTTTAATAGAAAAATGGTACCAGTTCAGCTGTTATCTGATCATTTTTAAGTATTAAATATTATACAGACTGCTGTAGCACAGGCTATTGTATTGAATACTGATCCAGAGCATATTAGGTCAAAATTTAGTAGTCTTAAGATTAATAAACACTTATTATTATGTCTACATTTCTGGGGGTCAGAAATCCATGAATGGCCTACCTGAATGCTGCTCATATAGGTTTTCTTTCAGGATTGCAATTAAGCTGTGAGAAATGGCCACAATCACCTCAAGACTTGACTGAAACTCAAGAGGCCTCTCTCGAGCTCACGGAGGCTTTGCTCCTAGCCTTCTATTTTCTTTCGCTTCCATTGATATAGGTCAGCTTCTCTTTGACATCTCCCTGTGCTTTCTTGCAGTATGGGTAGCCTATGGACCTGCAAAAGAGCAAGGGGAAAGAGAGCAAGAGCCCGAAACAGAAGCCACATCATGCATGTGGGCCAGTTCTCCGTGGAAATGTGGCCATAATGTGTTGCCAACACACACTGATGAAAATGCGGGGTCTTTTTGTAACCCTATTGCCACAGTGACGTGGTGTGGTTCCTTGCATATTTTATTCATTAGCAGTGCATCCATAAGTCCGCCCCTCACTACTGGAAAGTGGTTGCATAATGGCTCAAATCTCAAGGTGTGTGAGTCCTTAGCATTCATCTCAGGTAGCCGCACTGTACCAACACTGAAGGATAAGGCAGCCTTGGAGAATCTCTCAACGTGACTCAATGTCCTCTAAATCTAACACTGACTTATCAACTTCCAGTTGATTACCAGACAGCTGGTTTACCTTGGGGAAATTTTGTGTAATGTTGTCGCAGCACAGGTTTTCAGATTTAATACAATATATGTTTATAAAGAAAGACAGTGAAAAGATTCGATCAGAGTACCTATATAAGTTTCCTCCAACAGAAGTAATTCCCTGAATTAGGACATAATAGCTTGATGGCATTATCCCCAGAAATCATTCAGCTATCTTAATTTTGATTCCATATATTGTATATAAACAGTATAATCTTGGGAGAGGAAGGGCCTATTATAAATCTGTCTAAATATCTTTGATCTGAATAATATGACAATTCCTTAATAAACCTTCTCAACATGCAAATGTTTCTGATTTGATTTCTCAGTGCAAAGGGGATGGGAATCCTGGCTGGCCATGCAATTTGTTGCCTACCCTCAGTTCCGACTGGACACGTTGGTTCCTTCTCTGTGCCAAACACCATCTCCTTGAGCCCTGACCTGGATGGAAGGAGATGTGAGCCTCAGAAAGTGCCTATTAATCGCCGTCAGGATGGTCAATCGATCTAGGGCACTGTGTTCAGAAAGCGCCAATTAAAACTTTCCTAATTTATTTTACTAGTTTCCGATGACTCATGCTAAATAATTTCCCAAGTGTTGCCTGATAAAATTGGGAGGCTTGCATATCATACGCACCCAGTAATTTGCGAGATACCTAAACATGCAAATCGAAGGACCAATTCGCCCACAAATGCTCTTTGTTAAAGTTCTTTCCATATCTTTCTAAAAGTCTCTCTGTTCCTTGTTTGTTTGATGGCAAGAGTTCATTTGATGCAGGAGTCACAGTTTTATCTTTTACTGAAAATTGTCTCTTACAAATTTATAGTAATACTGAGGATGATGACTAAGACAACAAAAAATGCTAGAATGTAGATTCTATTCTGACTTTCGTGGGCTATTATTTTGAACTCTTAAATTTATATTTAATCTTCATTAAAATGTATTTGATGGACATATTTTTAAAATGCTACAAAAGCACCCAAAATAAAAATTTTAAAGGGGCTGGGGTGCTGCACTGGGATGGAATGCTCCCCAATCAGTTCTAAAGTCCTGTGTTCAATCCCCAGGGCAAAAAAAAAAAAAGAAGAAGAAAAAAGAAAAGATAAGTAACACTGAAAAAAAAGAAAAAGAAAGAAATTAGCACTTAGACCATGAAACTATCTCCCTTACCCTCTATTTTAAATTTATTTTGGGCTGGTGAGATAGCTCAGCAGACTAAGCAACTGCTTTGGCAAGCATAGGGACCAGGGTTTGATCCCTGGTCGCGCATGCTTTGCCAGCGCCCACCCCCAGGTGCACTGAACTGGGGACTGTTTCTGGGCATGGCAGTGCACACCTGTAACCCCAGCACTATGGAGGCTGAAAACAGGAGGATCACTACAAGTCCAAGCTACATAGTGAGACCCCTTACCAACTACATAAAAAAAAAGAAAAGAAATTAGAACTAAATTAGAAAAATTATGTCTCTTGCTTATTGCAATGTTTCTTCTACCTCTCTGGCTTGTAGCTCACATATCATTAGACAATATTTAATAGCTATTTTCTCTGGTATTTGCATTTATAAATTACATGGATGACTGTTTCATAACATCAACTTTAAAAATTTTCTATAGGCTTCTGACTATGGCGAGTTAGAGTTGAGCACCTCATACCCTAAAGAGCCACTTCTCTCATCCCAGTGACTACTAATTACACCAAGTATTTGTGAATGCTCACAAAGAGGGCGCCCCTGTGGTTCCCCAAGCAGAGCAAATCATTGTGATTGTGTAAATATTCTTTACTTCCTTCTCTGATAGATTAGCTTGATTACCGTGCATTGCTAATGCTGTGGTAGTTGTTATTTAATGCTGCTTCCCAATCAGCTCCCAAATTTAGCTCTCTGGACCAACAATAAACAATTATTATCTTACACAATTTCAGTGGGTCTGGAATTCAGAGGCAGATTAGCTGGGTGATTGCAACTGAGAATCTCTTGTGAAGTAACCCAGAGCAGGAGCGGAGGCTTACGCCAGTAATCCTAGTTCTCTTGAGGAAGAGTAGGAGGACTCAAGGTGAAATATAAGTTGAAGGCCAGCTTGGGCGATTGCAGGAGACTGTGTCTCAAAATTTCAAACAAAAGCGCTAGGAGTGCAGCTCCATGGTATTGTGGCCCTGGGTTCCACTTCCAGTGCGGGCCAGAACTAGGTGTTTTGGGGCAGCCTGCGATCCTAGCCTCCTGAGAGGCTGAGACGGTGGATGGAGGGTTTCAAGCTAGAGTCCAACATGGACAATTGAGCATGAAACTGTCTCAAAATTTGCAAAAATAATACTAGAAGATTGGAGATATAGCTCAGTGGACAGGCCCTGGGCTCCATCGGCCTGGCAGTGACTAGAGGATGAGCTCCCACGTTGCCTCACTCCTGGGAGCTGCTGCAGAGAGAGCCTGGGCTCCCCCTGGGGGGCGTGGGCTCCTTGTATCTTCACAACATGGGGCTGGCTTCCCTCAACGTGGGAAAGCCAGTGTCCAGGAGAAAGGACATCAGAAGAGCAAGGGCTCCCAGGAAGTGCGACACTCGGGAAGCCTCTCATCATCTTTATCTTGTGAGGAAAAACAGCTTTCTTGACACACAGTTCATATCTCCTGCACTCTCTCATGTGTCATTCATTGGTCTTTAGTATGTCCAAAGGCATGTACAACAACACCACAGTCAATATTTAATATGATCACTTAAATATTCATAATCGATATAATTTTCCTTAACAATTTAGGAGGCAGATAGGAGTGGTGGTCCATACCTATAATAGCAGCCTCTCAGGAAGCCGAGGTCAGAGAACTGCACGACAGAGGCCACCCTAGGTGACTTAAGAAGACCTACTCAAAATTGAAAATGAGGGGCTGGAGAGAGAGAGCTCAGGGGCACAAGTGCCTGCCTGGCAAGTGCAAGGTCCTGAGTTCGATCATCAGTTCTGCAAAATGAAATAAAATTTAAAAAGTAAATTAAAAAGTAAAAGGAGTCGGAATATAGCTCAGTGGTGGAGCATACCTAGATTGCATCCTGGCATTACACACACACACACACACACACACACACACACACACACACTGAAATGAAAGGAGAGATGCTTAGAGAAGGTGGGAGGGAGGGAAGGAGAGAGAGAAGGAAGAAGAAGAGGAAGAAGAAGGAAAAAAGGGAGGAAGGATGAAAGGAAGGAAGGAGAAAGACAACAGACTGAAAGAAAGGCCTCTGGAGGCGTTTCTCCCAGGTCCTCCAGCGCTCACCGCGACTCGGCGAGAGTCAGTCCGGTTAGGATTCTATCTCGTGCACGAGGCGCCCTGGGCTAGGTTCTCTGGCCACTCTGCCTTCTCTACGTTGTGCTCCGTGTCCTTTTGAAATCTCACACTTCGTGCTGTGGGGCTCTTTTGCTGTGGGTCCTGGCATAGTTGGGATCTTTAATGTTAATCTCCCAAAGAGGCCTTTTGTGCAGGGCTTGGTATTGCTGGACGTGGGGCTGACGACCGAGTGGAAGACTCCGCACACCCTGGCCCGTGCAGCCTGCGGAGCGACACCCTCCTAGAGGATGAGACCGTGGAGCTCTCAAGCGACCCGGGAGGCGTCCTGGAAGGGCGCTGCAGGGCCCACGGCTCACTTTGATGTTCTCTTCTCTCTTGCTTTACAGCCGCAATGTTAGCCGTTCGGGGTGTGCCAGGTCCCTCCCTGCCGCCCTGAAGGCCTAAGTACACGGGTGCCCTGGTCACCTATGGAAAGTTCCAGCACCGTAGCCCAGAACGAACCATTTCTCTCTATTTGCTGAATATTTCAGGCTTTTCTTACCACAATTGAAATCTTATTAATGAAACTCTTATGTGCTAGAAAGCTTCAACTTAGATTCTAAAAATTGCATTTATTGATATAAACTATCAAGCTAAGTCACCTTCACTCATAAACTTTCAGGTAGAATTTAGGAGAAACACAAAGATTAACTCGCTTTTTAAAAAAAATATTTATTTATTTATTTATTTGTTTGTTTGTTTGCTCGATACAAGGTCTCGCTGAGCAGCTCAGGCTCACAGCCATCCTCCTGTCTTACCATCCCCAGTGCTGGCATTATAGACGTATGCCACCACGCCCAGTTTTGGTGGCTGACACGGCATACCTGTGGTTCCAGGGCCAGTGTTGCATGTGGTACCTGGGATTGAACCGGCTCCTTGTTCTTGCCAGGCAGGTGCTTAGACCGCTAGGGTTTTTTTTGTTCTGTTTTGTTTTTGTTTTTAATTTTAGTTATTTATTTTAACTTGCTTTTATGAAAACTTACCGAGATCGGTACCCTTGCAAACCTTCCTTTTAGAAAACCAGAAGCCCGCGAGCGCTCAGCCGTCGGCCTCTGCGCTGGGTCACAGCCTCTGCGAGCCCAGCTCCTGGCCCGGGGCAGAGGTCCCGCGCCCACGCCAGGCCCTTCCAGCAGAGCTGGCCACACTTCCCTCCCACGTGCATGGGAACAGAACACAGCAGTCCTGCCCAGGGCGCTGACTAGAGATGAAATTATAGTTTTATATATTTAGCTAATTAGAAGGGTAGCAAATGACTGCTTTTCATGTATAATTTTGAGACTTGGACAATTTGATGCCCTAGTCTCTATTGTAAGACTCAGTTTCTGCCTACCCAGTTGGTTTTGAGCCTTTCATATTTTTCTTAAATTTTTTATTTTTATTTTTATTTTCTTTAAGATTGGCAAGGGACAGAAGAACATGTAGAAAACACAAAGAGAAGTCTAGGGAATGACGCGCTGGAGAAGAAAATAGTCAATTCGGGCCACGGTGCAAGTGACTGCAGTTAAAGTGCTGCTGTGGCCGCCGTGGCTGGACCCTGGAGCCGCCTGCGTGCCACACGGCCACGGCTCACTGAAGCAGAGGCGAGGAGCTGAGCAGGCGTGGAGTGGCTTTGAAAGAGGGGGAGACGGGACCAGCCAGAGTGCAGTTGTTTTAAGCATAAAAGGCAGCAAGAATATTTACATGCAGAGCAGAGCTACAGGAAGCGGCCGGCCGCGGAGCGCAAGGAGAAAATCCTGGAGAAATGGAGGAACAGACTAGGCTAGAAGATGCGGGCGGGTGCTCAGAGAGAGAGCGAGGTGAGGAGAAGACACAGGAGCGGAGGACGCGGGGCGGTGGGCGACCCCAGTGAGCGGCTGCAGCAGCTCAGCCCCTGGGACCGGAGGGAGAGCTCGCCCACGCCGCTGGGCCCAGCCTCGGGGGCGCAGCGGGGGCAGGAAGTGGGGCGACCTGGCGCCTGAGCCCACGTGCGGGAAGGAACTGGATGAATATACTGCTCTTACGGGTGGACCTCGAAGTTCAGAAGAGCAAGTGCCCCGGAAGCTCTCTGGGAAGCAGCACCGGTGGAGGGAGAATCGCTGGGCGGCATCGAAGTCCTGGGCGCCACCCGTGGCTTCCAGGCCACTCGCAGAAATGACCACGGACCCAGAGCAGCAGCTCGTCTGTGGCTCAGGCACTTACAGAAGAACGCGTGACGGGACTGTGGTTTCAGATGCTGAGAGATGTGGGCCGTGCTGCTCTATCTCTGAAGGTTCCCAGAGTCCTGTTTCGATTGAAAAAAAGAAAAAGAAGGAAAGCAAGGAAGGAAGGAAAGAAGGAAAGAAGGGAGGAAGGGAGGGAGGGAAGGGAGAAAGGGAGAAAGAAAGAGAGAGAGAAAGAAAGGAAGGAAGGAAGGAAGGAAGGAAGGAAGGAAGGAAGGAAAGAAAGAAAGAAAGAAAGAAAGAAAGAAAGAAAGAAAGAAAGAAAGAAAGAAAGAAAGAAAGAAAATGTGAGCTTCCCCTACAGGGCAGCCGTGGAGGCCATGGTTTTGCGAGGCAGGTTCTGCTTTATTTGCCTAGGCGCTCGCTCTGCAGGGTGTCAGAAAAAGCTCTGTGGAAATTATTCGTGGACTCCATCTAACACCGCTTTATTTAAAAAAAAAAAAATGGTGAAAGAAGCACACAGTTCCTCCTGTGGACAGAGGAATGTCCCAGACATGAATTTCAACCATCGGTGAAATGTAAATAAGTTACTTAGTGAAGTATTTTTGTGTCAGAGTGCTTTTATTTTAGAATATAAAGTGCTTTCATCAGCTAGGCTGTAATTTATGCAGCCCTCTCAGTAAATGAACACATTTATAATTGAACACAGCATACATGTTTGCTAGAGTGCAAGGCTCACACAGAATAGGGCTGCTGTTTATCAACAAAAAAATTATATAGTGATGTTTGGGAAGCAGAGAATTCAAGAAAGCATTCTAAAAGTAGGTTAGCATTTGCAACTTTTCTGCTTGCAATTAGGAGGAAGGCAGGGGAAAGTAAGGACGCAGGTCCACTGCGCACTCCTTGTGGTCCATCCCACTCTGAGGGCCCTCTCTGTGGAGGCGTCTGCTGACCCAGACAGACTGGAAAAGAATCTGGATGTCTACAAGTGAAGTAGGAGTGTTTCCGTGCAGAGAACTGCTGTGTGTGTGTGTGTGTGTGTGTGTGTGTGTGTGTGTGTGATGCCCCCCCATCTTTCCCATTGGATGGATGAAGAAAGAAACAAAAATGATATTGAATGCCGTGCCTGTCTTCTTGATTTGAACTTCTTCTACCAAGGATTATTTCTGAATGAATTTTAGCTTTACAAATTATAGCACAGTGTCATGTTCAAGAATTCTAGGGGAAGACTGAAAATATGGAATTATGGAAATGATCTTAGCCACACTTGAGAGTTTTTATTGTACTTATGCAAATGGGACTGCCTTAACTTGAACATCAGATAGAAATTATGGGTTCTGATTACCATAGAAATAGAAGAACTGAGTTTTAAATGCCCGTTTTCTTAATAGAGCAGAGGAGTACTAAGGCATTTCAAGATTTATTGAGTGGTAGAAGAGCCACTAAGTGGGTAGAAAGATACTTTGTACTCATTTAACACATCATTAATTGATACTGAAACATTACATTAATTACATTTTATGTTTTGCATTCTCATGCTAGATTTACTTTTTTAAATAAAAATGTGTCATTTTAAGAAACATTTATATTACATAACAGAAGTTTCATTTAACATATATAATATTAAAGCAAAGGAAAAGAAACAAATGTTTACAGAAACATAGAAGCAGGGCTCCTTGGAAACTTGCACAATATGTTAGTAATCAAATAGGAATGTGTGGGCATGCACAAACACACACGCACACACGCAGAGGACATGAACAATGCTATTGTTCTTGAATGCTTTGCTTTCCATGTTAAAAGAATTCCACAAGTGTGACATGCAAACAAGTTTTATGTTTGCGTCAAACTTAGATAAGCTACAAATGTATTTCTTATATTAGTGGATCACACAGTTGAGGAAACTTAAATATCTGATAAAATACAGAATGACTATTTACTGGTTTACAGTAATTAGGGTGAACTTAGCTTTTAAAACAGGAACCTCCTTTCCAAGATTCCTAACTTGGGGCTACACACACACTGCCTAGCTCCCAAGGGGGCCTCAATAAACCGTTATCATGACTACATTAATTCGCAAAGGCCTTTACTTGTCAGAATGCCCTTGTGAAGACTGACAGCTACCACGCTTTGGTTGGCCTCGAGGGGACTCGGGACTCAGCCTTGTTCCTGAGTCAGCACAATCCTCTCCTGCATTGCATCCCCAGATGGGTGCCCCCCCTCCCTGTACTGAAATTTACATTTTAATGAGATCCTTGGGCCATTTTTATGCACCTTAGAGTTTGAGCAGATATGCAAGGGATTAAAAAGCGTAATCAATTAGAAAGCATAGAGGTCTCAGGAGGCAAGAAAGAAAATAAACTCCAAAAACATGTAGCCCTGGCCATGCAGTTTTGCTTTGACACCCACGGGACTCTCTTTAGAATGAGGCCATCGGGTTGGACAAATAAGCAGGCTCAGAATTTTGCAGCCTTGAGATTTTATTTACATTTATATAGGTTGGAAACTTGTTTTGAAAATAAAAAAAAAATGCATGTCAAATGATTATAGTTAATTTGTTTTTCTGGACTAATTTTTTCATTTACAATAACAATAATTTCAGCAATATCTAATGCTACTGAGTCAAATGCAAAATTCTTCAAGTATTCACAGAATGAACACTCCGTTCACTTTCTTTGCATGAGTGAAAATTATTCCAAGTCTAAAACAGCCGTAATAATCAGCAAGTGCAGGCTTTGGCCCTGTACGACAGAGCCCTGAATTCATGTGCTGCAGGCCGTCTACCTTCTCATAGCCAGTGCTATGGCAATGTCTCTCCAATGGACAAATGAATCAGGAAACAAAGGTCACTCTTTCTTGAATAGACCGCCACAGGAAAAGATATCCAGCAATATCTAAAATAAACATGCATTCAAAATGCTTTTTCTGGCTGCTATAAATTTAGAAAGCCCATTTGTTAGTTTAAAAGTTACACTATCAAGAAAAAGGATACTCATGTTGTGACCAGTGCATTCTCTTCCTGGAAAATATGTGTATCAGAAATATTATAATCAAGAAATTACCGAGTTATCGTGACTGGAAGACATTAGGCAAATGTCTAAAATGGCTAGCCCTATCCATCATGAAAAACTGATACATAGCTTTTCAAAAGAGTTCTTTTTATTTTTTTCTTTTACATTGTTGTTGGGAACATAAACTGATGCGATAGCTATGGAAATCAGTAGGAGGGTTCCACAAAAAATTGAAACTACAAATTCCATTTGGCCCCAGGGCACCCCTCATGTGGGTCTTCCTGTAAGGGATAACATATCACAGTGGCCCATGCTCATAACAGTACAACTGCCGATAGCTCAGTCTTGTGTGTGCCCTGCACTGTGTCTATCAGCAGATCAATAGATAAAGAAAATGACTCACTGGTGCATACCTTAAGGCTCTTCTAATGTACTAAGCTCATGGGACCCACAAGTTTACGTGTCTACGGCAGCTTTTTCTCCAGTCAGCACTTCGCTACTGTTTGTCTTTGTGATCCTCCACATCTGTCCTTCATTCCATTTGTTTTTCCTTTTCTTGGAGAAATAATTGTTACGGCTTGGGGGAGGCCATTTGGGAAACTATCACATTAGAGAGTGTGTGTGTGTGCGCTTGTGTCCATCTGACCTCTGTTGCCAGGTTGGTAAGATGAGGCCCTTCTTATACCTACTTGCCCAGGAGTCTTCATTTTCATTGAGGCATTATTATTCATATTGGCTCTAGATAACCAGGACTCAGCTGCGTAGGTAGAATTTCCATATTTCCAGCTTGTGTGACAGATAAAACATACAGACAATCTCCCCCAAGCAGCCGCCCTCTGGGACACTCTCTGATTTGCCATTGCTAAGCTCCCCCTTTCAGGCTGGCACCCGAGTGCTCACTGATGACACTGGGGGTGACCGCATGTAGGGGCTGTGGATAGGTGCAGGTGGTGGGGGAAGGTATTTTTGAAACTATCCTTCAGTATGATGTCGGTGAGCTGGGCAGCTCTGTCGTGGCACAGGCCACGGAAGGGAAGGTGCACACAGCCAGCAGCCAGTCCACTCAGCAGGATTAGTGGGGAATGTGGCAAATGACAGGAAAAGTCTCTAAGCTCTCTCGCTGCAGGTTGCCACTCACTGAATACAGTGAGTCCACAAATGTGTATCTTGCTTTTTGGTAAAGTTTTTATGTCATATCACATTCTCGAAGCAGCAGCAAAGAGATACAAAACAATTTTAATGAAAAATTCAGTGCTGAATATCCACTTTTCAAACAAGTAGATAATTACTGTGAACTCTCAACCTTCCAAAAGATTATCAGTGCTAATTAGAAAGAGGGGTGAGAAGACCCGAGAAGCAAAGCTTTGGGTAGACATCAACATCGACTTCCACAGTGAACAGCTGCCACACAGGATGCTTTCCAAGACAACTGAGTGTACCCTGCTACTAACTGTTCACACAGCGTGAGTTTCCTTTTAGATAAAGTGAGAGTTATTCCAAATAATTTAGTTTATTTTGAATTCTAATTGTTTTGAAAGACATGAAAAGTGAAAGGAGGATCTCCTATGTCAGTTTTATGATTAGGGGCTATATTAAGAAATCATAAAAGATGATTCCAATATGACTTCCATGAGTGCCACGCAACAATTTCAGAGGCAGTGGAACACCCATCGTTGACAATGTGATATCAATGTCGTAAGTCTATGTTGAAAGTTTATCATTTAAGAGCTATCAGTTTTTACAGTACCAATGTCATTAAAAATTTTAGTGAGTTATCATGAAAAAAAACAACATGGATGAACATAATGTGGATGAGTAAAGAAACTGCTGTGTCAGTTGGGCATTGCCACAGTAATGCTAGTCTTATTAAGTCAATGCCAAAGTCATGGGTCTAGAGCCACATGAATAAATGCCCATGAATTAAGGAATTCCCATGATCAAATGGTTAGCTGGCCTCCATGAAGACCACTCAGAGGAGTGCGTAAAACCAGCGCAGGGTTTGGGTGGTGGGGAGAAGTGACTGAGCTTGAACAGGCAAGGTGGCTCTGTTTCTATCTCTGGTGTTCAGGATCTGGGCCCTACTTAGCCAAAACCCTGTTTCATAAGTTTCTCATCTTTCCTGTGAGACTGGTTGTGTGGACCAAGACTTGTTATGCTGATGGCAAAGGCCCAGGAGTGCAGACAGAAATCCCTGGGCCTCTAAGGTCTGGACTCCAAGCTGGCGCACTCCCACGTCTATCCATGCGCCACATGCCAATAAAGCACAAGAGGTGAAAATACAGTCTTCACAGGGTGGCGGTGTGGATGTGAAGAAGACTCGAGGATGTGGGGCTGCCATTTGGTCGAAAGCCCCTCTTGAAGCCATGACCTGCAAAACAGACACAGCCTTGGAAGTGACATCAAGGCCTGCATAACTAACCACACCCCAAAAAGCACAGCATTTATACCAAGCAGAGAGTGTATAGGTCCAAATGTATACATTTTATATGCTCAAATAATTCTAAAACTGTATGTATTTCTGTAAATGTTATATTAAATAAATTAAAAGAAATTTCAGTCTTGCAATATATGCTTGGTCTCTGCTTTTCAGCATTAATAGCTTTTTACATGTGGAGTTCAGAAGAATTTGTTCATAAAATGACCTGAAGGCCTGAAGTGGAACTGAACTTTTAAAAACTCCTCTAAATTTTGTTTCTTTTAGTTCTAAACTAAATTTAAAAATGATTAATCAAAATGGTCATCAACTAATATAATAAAAACTATTCCTCCCAATGCTTTCAGAAAGTAATTTATTGGAAACAATACTTAAAACAAGAAGCCATTACACATACCTCTATCACAGCAATGGAGAGATCAAATAAACTCATGGTTCAGACCTTGGACGACGTACATGATTCAATTTTGGCATCTTATAATTGTACTTTGGAATTTTTCAATTTGTGAGATGAACTTTTCAATGCAGGTCTTTTCTAATGGATGTTTATGACATCTATTAATATTGAGTAAAAGGCCTTCGAGTTTACATTTGGTGGAATATCCAACATAAAAAGATAACGGTTGATAAGTTTTCTTCTTATAAAATATCCATCAACAGAAGGTTTTCTGAACAGAGACAAATAGAAAAAGTGCTTGCCTGGCAAGCGCAAGGTCCTGAGTTCAATCCCCGGTACCACTAAAATAAAACAATGAAATAAAATAAATGGAAAAGGGCTTGCCTGAGTAGAGACAAAAAGATAAAGCATGTGAAATTATTGTGGTTAACATGCTTATGTATTTGAGAGCAAAAAAAGATGATGGAAAAAAAGACTTGAAAATATCCTTCATTTAGAAAAAATTTCTCAGATATTACCAAGCATCTGAGCATCTATAAGAAGAAAATGTAACTGAAAATACTGTTTATTTCTTTTTTATGTATTTATTAAGGGATCTTCAGAGTCGTAGATCAGACTTGTAACAATCCTCCTCTTTTCAGCCTCCCAAGCTCTGGGATCACAGGCGTGCACCACCCTGCCCAGTCCCCATCGCTGTCTCAGCTCACCCCAGCGGGCAGGGCTGGCACAGCGAGCTGGAAAACATTATTTCTTATAGCCAGGTGCAGTAGTGCAAGCCCTTGCTGACTGAGTCTGGGAGGCCCAAGACACCATTCGTGGGCCCCGTGTAGCTCAGTGGTGAGTGACACTACCATTCTCATCCTCAGTATGGAGAGGACAGGCATGATGGCCTAGGACACACATGGAAGTGAATGGACAACGCCTTCAAACTGACTACACACAGGATAGAACTCGTGACTGTTATGCAAGCAGGACAATACTGAAAAGACACATTCATAAGAAAAATATCAGCGGCACTAAATATTGAAATTTAACACTTAAAAATGATGTTTTCCAAAAACAATTATTCTGTGTATATTTTAATGTTAACATAATCAACATAAATCACTGTTGAATTTTGTATTTATTGAATATGTGCCCATTTTTATTTTTTATAAATGATTTCATAGTTGAATGCTCTGCTAAAATAAATATTAAAAATATTTAATAAAGAAACATCACAAAATATTTTCACTTAATTTTGACATTCTCTTTCATTCCACAAATTATTGCATATTAAGATTTACAACCAATGGTCAAACCTATATTTTATTGGGCTCTGTCAAAAAAGACAATAAATAGCCTAAGCCAGGTAATGCAAAGACAGATGCGGTAGACCTTACTTAGCTTTAAGTAAAATCACAACCAACTGCCTTCAACTTAAGCAAATATAGAGAAGCAGCGTGCATTGATCTTTGTGTTTTATTTATAATGCCTATTTGTCCAACAGTTCCAATTTATGTCTAATAAAATTCATCCGGAGAACTAAAAATAAACAAAGTCAATAGAGTATGAAGCAGAAACTTCTCAGTTTCATATTTTGATCAGTGAAACTACTTGGTTAGTGGAATTAACTGGATAGAAAAGTTCACTTTATGGAATAACAAAAAACAAAAAGTTAAAAGAAGCACAGTTTGCCAGGAGACACACTGTGAAGAGGGCAGAAGGCCGCTATGCCCTCCACTACTGGGCCAGAGCTGAGGAGGGGCTTCCTGAGACCCTGAGTGAGAGGCCTGAGCTCCAGAGGTCCTGCTTTTAGGGGGGCTGGGGAGCAGACTTTCCCTGGGAGCTCGTACCCACCTGCCTGCTCTCATCAAAGCTGAACTCAGGGTCACTTGAAACCTCAAAACCCAGTTGTGTTGGGTGTCGTTAGAAGCTGTCAGGAAAAGTCCCCTGCCTGCATTTGTCCTGGTGTGAGAGACGAGCGACAGGTTTGTCAGCGCGAAAGGAGAGCACTTTTTACACTTTGTTAATTTTCTGAGATACTACACACTCAACGAGGAGTTCCGTAATATAATACAGAGAGATAACATTCTCATTCCATTTACCCAGTAAACATAATGCATAATTCAACTGAATAATGAATCCATTGGAATTTAGTATGCTGACAAAATTAATAATTAATGCATTTGCATTCTTTATTGATTTATTTTATTCTTTACAAAAATAGTTTTGTCATACACAAACACATACATACTATATACAGTAAAACTGTAGCGCATGCAATATCTTGTTGCGAATGTAGATATGTAATACACAAAATGTAGATATGTAATACACAAAACTGGGAAAATGTGACATTTTAAAGCTCTAAAAATGGACTATTTTAAAATTTTAACTGGGTTAACACATTTAGTTATCTGATTTATTTATTAGGACACATGCTGTTGCTGTTGTGCTAAGTAGATTCTCCATCACCATAAATTTATGTGATTATTAAAATTCTGTACTTTGTACTATCTTTCTTTATCTTAAATTATTTCAAAAGGGTTTTTCCCCATTTATTTGAGTATCTTGAAGCCAAATTTTTGCATGGGTGTATGTATGTACATTCTGGAAAATTCTTACAGAAAATATGATATAAAATCCATAGGAGACCTCGGTTTGCAGGACAGGAATTGGTAATTCTAAGACTTATTGCATCTGATGGACTCTAAGTACTTCTCTTCACTAAAGACATTTAGATACTTAGTCTGGGAAGTCTCAAGGGCCCCTAGAGAGTTAAGCACAGAGCAGGACATAAACAAGCTAAACAAAACCAGAATTGATTAGAATTTAACCACTACTAGAAAGCAGATTCTGAACTTAGCACAACACCTTGTGTTCTGACATTTCAGCAGCATCTGCCCTGTCCTTCTGTGGACCGCTGAGCCCTGCACCCTGAGACACAGCTCAGTCGCCAGCAGACACCGCGCGATCCTCCCTTCTTCATCCCATCAAGTGGCAGTTCTTGAGCCCCCCCTAGAAGCCTGGGGCAGCTCACCCACCCCCCACTTCTCCCAGCAAACTTCCCTGCAGTGGCCTTGCTTCCGCTCTAACACCGCTTCCCCAGTGCATGCATTGTCCCCCACATGCGACTTTATTCCCCTTTGCAAGTCACCATGGTCAGCTGCCAGTTGCAAGAACTTAGCTCCATTTACCTCCATGCCTGGTGGCCAGGAGCCCCGCCTAAGGCCCTGGTCCGGAGCTTCCTCCTGCCCCAATCTCTGCTGCACCACCATCCTGGGTTCGTGGCCTCCTGACAGTTCCATGTGTGCTCTCAACTCTCACCCTCGTCACCACCAGCCTTCTTAGGTCAGGTCTCTCCTTTGTAGGGTTCTAGGTAGAAGAACCGTGCTTCTGTAGCCTGGCGCGCCTTCTGGTGCCCAGGCTTCTCCTCAGCCTGAATTCGAGACTCTCACTCACCTCCCAGAGACCTTCTTTTAGGTTCCTCCTTGGGCTGAAATGTCCACAAGTGATTCTCTATACTAAATTCTTCCTTTTATTCCTGTCCAGAGAAATGTCCTTGCCAGCCTTAATTTTCCAAGTGCTTTGAA
This sequence comes from Capromys pilorides, assembly GCA_004027915.1. Taxonomy (NCBI): domain Eukaryota; kingdom Metazoa; phylum Chordata; class Mammalia; order Rodentia; family Capromyidae; genus Capromys; species Capromys pilorides. The sequence goes on along the minus strand of PVKN010000320.1, from coordinate 67,953 downwards.
TATACCGTTTGCTCAATATTTCAGTATTTCTGAGTGACTACACATTTCAGACAGCACTTTAGTGTCTCAGACCCCTACTAGGTTCCTACAAAGCAAAAGTTGAGACTTCATGTAAGGAAAGTTACAGATAAAAGAAAAAACATGGTATTTTGTCTAAATAAAAAAATTAACACGATATTTAGTATTGCTAGCAAAAGCTGTTTAGAATAAGAAACAGGGATTGCTTTAGGAAAGCAAGCTCATCGTGCATGTGAGCTGGCTGCCAGAGGGGGCAGGGGCAGAAAGACCCCCAAAGAGGCTATCGTGGAGTCAAGAGGGGCAGGGTTTGGGGAGCGTGTTGTTGACGGAAGCCTGTCCTGGGCAGAGGTTCCTGCACCCTTTCCTAGCCCAGGCAGGATTAAGAAACCTGTGTGCTCAATGGGACAAAAGTGGGTAGAGCCGAGCGAAGGTACCTGGGCACTCTCCACATCAATTAGTATGTGTAGCATCAACCGAGGAACAGTGGGGGAAAGCCAGCAGGGCTCATGGCCTACGTGTCACCAAGGGCTGGGGCTCCACCCCAGGGTGAATAGGGAGGGCAGAATGGCACCCACAGCCAAGTGGCCACTGTCACATCGCACTGAACCCCTGTCTTTATGCTCTTTACCTTAGGAATTACAAGACCTACTTGGTTAAAAGCAGAATACTTCAGCCTTTTTGATTTGTTTATGTTGACATGGTTACAGTCTCCATCAGAATTTTACTATAATCTTGTCAATTTGAATGGATAATGCCATAGTTTGGGGCTTTTGCAAAGGGGACAATATAATACAGGATATATCCTATAAAATTATTTTATAATCACCCAAAGAGTCATATACAAAGAGTGCAAGAAATTTCTCCACACATTAAAGACCATAGAATTCAGCTCAGAACTTGGATCCTAATGTCCTACATGAGTCCAGCTGAAGACCTATAGCTAGTTTATTTATTTGGTACAGGATCTCACTGTGCAGCTCAGACTCATAGTGATCCTCCTGTCTCAGCCTCCCCAGTGCTGGGATTACAGGTGTGCACCACCACACCTGGTTTCTGGGCTGTCACTGTGTACTCACAACACAATGCCTCTCCCAAGTCCAACTGGAGGCCTAGAGCCCATGACAACATCTTATGCAGGCCTGCTTCATGGGTCTCCACTGAGAAGGCCCAAAGATCAGTACTGGAAGCCACAAAGTCTAGGCCGGTGGGACGAAGGATCTGTGCCAGGAGACTGAGCCATCTGAGCTAGAGCCAGGAAGCAACGCTCAAGGTAAGCACCAGAGCTCCCTGGAAAAGTACCACAGCCATCCTCAGAAATAGCGAGGTCCTGAGCTCCTCTAGGAATGAGGAAAGCTGGGTTCCTATCAGAAAATTCAGTGTGACGAACTTACTCACGAGGCTGAGTTGGGCACCATCTTCCCCTCTGGAATCAGGGAGCAATGCTCAGGATGAGGATCAGAGCTCCCCCAAAATGAATCACAGCCATTCCCAGTGACCATGAGGACCCAAGCTCCTCCTCTAGTGAGAACAGCCAAATTCATCCACAGCATAGCCTAAGAGAATCAGTAGCTTCCAACAGCTCCAGCAGCTTCTCTAACCTGCTTCCCCCACAGTCTCCCATTAGCTTCTCCAGCTCTGCCCCTTAGGCTGCTGGCAACAACCCTCAGGTGGGCCTCCCACACCCAGCGCCGTGCTAGCTTAGCCGGGTGTAACAAGCTGACCACCAAGCAGCCATCCACTATTGGTGATAACTGTGAACTGAACTGTGGTCAGTGTTCAGCATTTCTATCTTTTACGTAACCAAGCTGGCACCTCAGCTAGGAGGCTCTTCGGTCTGCGCCCTCCCTGGTGTCACAGAAACACCCAGAAGCTCTGTCCTGTTGCCCTGTCTCTGCCAGTACTGCTTCCATAAGCAAGTGTATGGCAACTGATCCCTCTAATGGCCAAGCACTGCCTCTCTAACATGGGGACAGAAAGTCCTATGCTGCCAACTTCAGAAGATAAAGGAAAACCCAAAAAATGCATTGCTTTAAAAGAAAATAAAGAGAACCCTTGCTGGTAACATAGAACAATTGTAATAGAGCTGACAGCCAGAAGCCCTCATGACGGAAGCATTTATGTTAGGAATCTTATGATCAAAAGCAACAGAAATTACCTCCAACTCCTGTAAAGGAAGCAGAAGGTAGAGAGGACGGTGCCTGAAGGACGCCGGGCACTTCCTGACATCTGAGACCAGCAGCACACCAACGTCTCGGGAAAGAATTGCAACCAATTCCTTCTCCTCTCTCTTACTTGTGCTATTAGTCTGAAGCATTTTTTAAAAAAATACCTTAAGATAGATTTCTCCTGCTTTGTCTTGACTGAGGATGCGCCTGCCCAGGGCCCCAGTGCACATACTGTACAGATCCAGTCACCAAAGGCCCTTCATTGCTCTTGGATTTCTCGCTGCAAATTCACAGAGAATCTGGTTCTGTCTGGTTATTCAAAGCAAGGGTTAGATCAATGCAGTGACTGCTGGGCGAATGCCGCCATTCTCCAACCCAATGCAGAGTGAGCCCTTCTTCCCTTCCTCCCCACAGGCAGGGTCCTTGAACGTTCAGTCCCTCGGCCACCCACTAATTCTTTAATTTTCCAGATTACTTTCACATGTGAAAGACCCAGAGAGAAGGTGTGCTATTTTAACAGACAGGCATAGAATTCCTCTGAGGGGTGGAGCTGTTTTTTATTGAGATGGGAAAAAGACACTCAGGCTGTCTACTGGAAAGAGAAGTAAGATCACAGGGCATCAGGACCAGCTGAGGGCCGGGCACTGCACTGCAGAAAACTAAACGCAGCGGAGTTTGACCCTCAGAAGGCTGGGGTGGGGAAAGCGAATGACAGCAAAGGACCTGCTGGGAGGTAAAGCAAAGCAAAGCAACCCAGAAGCGCGTGCCTCAGGGCTGTGTGGAGGAAGGGACGTGAGGAAACCTGCCTGGTGGCACAGCATCTCCTCCGGCGCCTCCCTTCTGACACACACACAGGAATCCCACATGTGAGCTTCAGCTGCTGCTGTGTGCACATGTCCTGCACGAGGAGAGTTCACTGTCAGAACAAGATCAACGTGTGACAGTGGGGACATTCCGTGCAGCACAGGGGACAGAGGGCGGATCATCTGGGATGCAGAGGAGGCCGGGGAGAAGGCAGCTGCTGCTGCTGAGTTAGGAGTATATGGTTTTCTATAATCTTCCAAACAACATGTCAAGGAATTACAGACAGAGTCAAAGCTTGACAGATAAGGAAACTGGAGACAAGCATTCTTCCAGGGTCTTGCTGGGAAAAAGTCTCAGAGCAGAAGTAAGGCTTACCTGTCTCCTCCCTCCTGGGCTCATAGGACTCCACTGGACGTTTCTGTTTTGAATATTATCGGGCTACCTGCTTTCAAGGCTGTGAGGAGATGCTGAGCCCGAGGCCAACCACATATTCGGGGCTAGAGCAAGGCCAGCCCTGAGAACATGGGACACCTGAGGTAAGCTGAGTGAACAAGCTGCTAGGCAGACTGGGTCCACCTGTGTCACCAATCTATCTGGTGTATAAATAACTGTGCTGTAGTCCCTGAGCAGCTCTTTTTCTACCCCCATCAGGCTCCACCTGACCCCATCTTCTGCATTCTGGCTCCTGTCTCCATTTCTTCATCCTCCACCACTCTCCCCCAAGGAACTTCAAGGGCAGGACTGGACTTGGCAGGTGATGAGAGCTGAGAACTCATGGCACTAAATAAGATGCTTTCGGTAATTCGGCTGAAGTCGCTGAGGTGACCTTTTAGATACTTATCCATTCATTTAATAGGCATTTCTTTATTCCTTGCCTTGTAACCAGGCCTAGCCTGGGTAGCAGTCCTGTGCTTAGGAGTAAGAATGGGGTACCTAAAGGAAATCTTACAATCATGAAAGAAAAGGGACCAAATTGCAATGATGGACCACGCAGTTCGCAGTGTTCTTTTCCTCCCATCACGTCTGATATCACAGTGACACACGAAGTCTGCTCATGGTTTTAACAGCAGGGTGACTAATTAAGTTTTGGAAAACAACCCCAGCCACTGCTCCTACACTGAGAGTGAGAGTGTAAAGCTGTAGTCACTTTGGAAAAGAGAGTGGCAGTTTCTACAAAAGCTCAACCTCGTTTCCCTATAGATCAGAAGGTCTACTCCTGGGTATTTATGTACAAGGGAGACAAAGTCAGGTATTAAACCAGTACTTGCACCAGCAGTACTGGGAAGAAAAACTAAAAACACCCCGTCTTTCCATCAACTGATGACTGGGTAAGTAGAGCACAGCAGATCCAATAATTGAATAACGTTATTCATAAAAAAAAGAACATATTGGGGCCAGGGAGATAGCTCTGTGGCACAAGTGCCTGCCTGGCAAGTGCAAGGTCATGAGTTTGAACCTCAGTCCTGCAAAAAAAAAAAAAAAAAAAAAAAAAAGGAATCCATTACCTCTGCACACTACAACATGTCTAAAACTTGAAAACATGAAAGAAGACACAAAAGGCCATAAATTGTGTGACTCCATTTTTACAAAGAGTGTAGAAAAGGCAAAGGCATAAGACAGAAAATAAAGTAGTTTCGCTTTGGGGGATGACAAAATTACCCTGGGATCAGGTGGGAATGATTGTACAACATTATAAATAAATTAAGAACTTCCGAGGTCCTCATTTGAAGATGGTCAATTTTACATGGGCATTAAATCCCAGTTAAAATAACACCAACCACATCTCAAATGGGGAAATCGAGCTGGTGAGGCAGTGAACGCTAAGCAGACCACAGTCACTGCGCCTCGCTGCTGCAGTTTCCTGCTCAGTGTGACCCTGGCCTCCTGGCATTTCCTGCCTCAGCCTCCTTAGGTTGAGAATCTGCCTCCATTATCACCTGAAAGAAGCTGAACGTCCAAGAAAGATCTGTGCTTCACTTCAGCTTCCTTCCTTCAACAATCTCATCCTATTTTGTAATTTTTATCTCCTTTCTCAAGACCATATTTTGTTGCTGTCACTGAAAAGGTAACAATTAGTGGCTCTGCCTAGTTGGCCTCTGTCTTCCGTCTGCGAGGGTGAAGGTTAAAGGCAGGTAACTGCTTTGACCTTTCCTTCCTAGGGTCAAGATGCGCTTGGTGAGCACCCTGCCAGCCTGACATACTTCCTCCTCTAAGATCCCTAGGGGAGCTTTCACTAAAGACATGGGAGGATTTTGTGGATCAAAATGCCACACTGAGCTGGGTGTGGTGGCAAACACCTGTGACCCCATACTCTGGGATGGAGAGGCTGGCAGATCGCATGTTCAAGCCCAGCCTGAATGAGTTAGTGAGTCCCTGTCTCAAAATAAAACAAAGGTGGAGGGGTACTGGGGATGAGGATGAGGACATACCCCAGTGAAAAGCCCTGATTGCATGCAGCACAAGCAAGCAAGCAGACAGCAGCACCCCTGTGACCACAACTGCACAGGTCCAGGTATCTGGGATAGGGTAACAAGTTATGAAAGAAAAGGGTGAACTGCGACTGAGGCATAAGGGCCAAGCAGCTCCTCCTGGCAAAGCTGAGCTTCCACTGTGGGGCCTGTGCGCTTGCACGTAGAGAACAGCGTCAGCCAGGCAGGCTGTGTGTGAGAAGACACAGCACCCCTACCCCGGGGGCTGGACCCCTATGGTCAGAACCCAAGTTCCAAGCAGAGCTTGCAGTCCAGGAGTGCTCTTAAGAGGAAGCAAGTGTCCTGAGACCCATGTGGCCTTGGCCAGCTGCACCACACAGTGTATTTGCCCAGTGTTAGGGTGACAAGGCTGTGCCAGGAATGCGAGAGATGACAGGGTCTACATGAACACAGCTGTTCTCCTCTGGCTCCTCCTTGCAGGAGACCTAGGAGTGGATCTCCAGAGCTCGCGTGATGGTGTCTCCCCGTGGCGCAGGCTCTTCAGGCTGGGTGATGGAAAACAGGAATAATTTCATGTCCTAACCCTCAAGGTTTTTCTCCGATCAGTGACCTTGACTTTTGCAGCGAGCTGATTTCCATCAGAATAACACACATTGTCCCTCTGCCCTTCTGGTCCATAGGTAGCCTAGAAAGACGCTGCGGTCCACGCATGCCTGCTGAGCTCTTCAGCACCGCTACTTAGAGCCGTCTTGCCGGTAGCAGGGCCCGGGAGTGGATTCCTCAGCTGGCTCCGACTCCTAGTCCTCCAGCAGCCCTTCTGTTGCAGCTCCCGCTGAGCTGAACAAGAGACACATGTCGGCCTCACCATCCAACCCGAGCTCCCATGGAAAGAAAGAAAGCAGTTGAGCCAGCAGGAAGCACAAACAGAGGGGGAGGTGTCGACATAGCGATTTTTAAATCCAACATAGTAAATAAACACGCAGGCTTTAATAAAGCCAGGTACCTCTTTCTTTGAGCAGCCTGGCGGGAGGGTATCGGGGTGGGGAGAGGATTCAAGCTTGGCTAGGGCTCTTGATCTTTCATTAAAATAGGACTTCAGAAATTTTGGCATTGTCAAACACTGGGACAAAGGAAAACGTGTCCTTATTCCTAGACTTATTTAAAAAAAAAATGTAGGAAGTATGAGAATCATGAAAAAAAACAAGACAGATGGGAATCACAAAAATATACATAAAATGTCATCATCATCCATCAGGCGACAGTGGAAGTTGTGTCATGAATTTGAGAAGAAAGTAGTTTCTCCCCTTTGGATTTTATCCACAACCCTCATCTCACTTCCCAAAGGCTCGGTTTTCCCCCTCCTCCCTCGTCTGTTCTCTTTTGCTCTTAGTCTTTTTTATCTTAAGAAGCACAGAGAAAGCAGGGCTCGAATCGGAAGTCCATCATGTACCGGAACTACGTCATTCCTCAGGCGATCAAATCATGGCAGCACGTCCGGTGCCTCTAGCTTTAAGGAGGAAACTGATACTCGTGTTGAAAGTAACTGCAGGGAGGCCCCACGCTCAGTTCAGTCAGCCTTCTCACTCAGCTCTGTGGGAATCTCACCCCTGCCTACTCTGCCCTTCTCTCCTAGCTCCTCCCTCTTGCAACCCTCTAAGGTACTAAGTCAAATGACCCTAGATTCCTGAAACAGATCAACTTCATTTCTTTGGGGAGGTCTTTGCACCCCTATTCTACCCACAGGAGATTGGACACTTAGTTCCCCAAAGCTGGTTTCTCCTTATCATGGAGAACTCAGTGGAAAGCGCCCAGTGGTCCTCTCGTGGTGCTCCTTGCCACGGCCACCCAGGCACATTGTTCAGGGCACCACTGAAAGCAGTGTGCTCAATGGACAGTCACCAGCCTGGCCTTTGAGTCCACTGCAGTGCGTACTCTGGAGCTGCCTCAGTCCAAGGCTGAGCAGGTGGGCCCCTGCCGGGCCACTGTCTCCAGTTCCCCCATCGCAGGCCTGCTCTGAGAAACAAGTCTCACTCTCGCACCAGTGCCGTCTGAGCAAGCCTGCCTGGGGAGGGCTCAGGCTGCAGCAGACCCTTCCTGTGGTAACCTCACTCTTTCCCTGTGGAATGCCCAGGTGACAGAGCTCATGCTATCGAAGTCTCTCTCCATCTACGCCTGCGTACTTTCTCCTCTGTGCTTCCCAGGCGCATCCCCAATTGAATCAGAATCGCATCTAAATCCAATTTGGAATCCACTTTTTTTTTTTGAACTGGGGATAGAACTCAGGACCTTGCACTTGCCTGGTAGGCCCTTGTGCCCCTGAGTTATCTCCCCTGGAATCTACTTCTTAAAAGCCCTGAGTGGCGCACTCTCTTGCGAAACACTGTGTTTGATCTTTTTTGGACTTAAAACTCTTTTGACTTTACCCAATTGAATTGATCTACTTACATATTTATTTAATGTCTCCCTTCTACCTCTGCTGCTGGTTTCACTTCAGTGGAGTCTGTCTGCCTTTTCAATTAGCATGTGCTTGTGATTCCTGTGCAGAGCTGGTGTGGGCATGTAGCTCTTAACTCCTTTCCTATCCTCTCCCTTTCCCCTGCCCCTCCCCCTCTTGGTCCCCTTCCCAGGGAAGATCTGTCTCCCTACTATTATCGAGCTTTTGTTTTGCTCTTTATAATTCTGGGTACGTGTGTTTGACTGATTTCACTGAACATTATGGTCTCTATTGGGTCTCTATTCTCAGCGCTGAGAATGGAGTGTGGCTTGTGAAACAGATTCACTGTCCATGGGTTTAGAATGGGGAGAGCTATAAATTATAGTGCATAGTAAAGGAGTAAAGATTGAGGTGTGGGTGGACAGAGAATATACATCTCTGATAAAGTGACATTTCTGAGCAGCGATTTGAATGAAATGAGGTTGTAAGTTAAGCAGCAGAGAGTAGACGCTTAGATAGGTGGAATGTAGGCACAGAGATTGCAGCACTCATCAAGGGCACAGAGGAGCCTAAAGGTCAGCAAGGCTGACCCTGCAGAGCAAGGGGCAAATGGTGGGAGAAGGCTTGGACAAGAGGGGGCTGACAGTGAACCACACACCGCTTAGGCGATGTCACATGAACTTGAGATGGGGGAATTTTCCTGTCAGATGGAAAGTGAACGATAATCGCACACTTTAAGACAATCGCTGGTTACTACCACAAGGCGCTGCTACGGTATTCCACAGATGTCTTTAAGGAGGGTAGAAAAAGTAGAATAGATATATCTGGATATATACAGATTAAATACACAGGCTTTGAGGGAAAGAATCAAGGAGGATCCCCAGGGTCTGACCTGGACTTATTGTAGGGTTGGTTGTTGATTTCCATGGTCTCCTCTAGGGGAGCTGAGTGGAGCGACGACATAGGCAGCATGGCCAAAGCAGCTCTGCAAGTTCGCCAGGGGAATGAATGGTGTAGGGGTCTGGAGGTTCTTGGCAGGGATAAGCATCCTGACTGTAAGGGGGAGCACAGAGGAGTGCGAAAAGAGCGCAAGATAGGCAGGAAGGGCGGGGAGACAGCAGGCAGCCAACAGATGGTCTCTGTGAGGCGGAAGAGGAGGTGGCCACAAGCTAGCAGGAGTGAAAAGCACAGAGCACCATCAGGGCTGGAAAGCGACTAGCCACATTCTTTCTTGGCACCATAAAATCCACTTCCCAGTCCTACATAACGCTCGAGAAGCAGCGAAGCAGCGACAGCAGCCAGCTCCCCATCTGCCCGCCCATGTGTCTGCCACACTGTCTGTGAGCCTCGGGCCTGTGCAAGCTTCTGCCTGCTCGGGGTCTCCTTGCTCCTAAGTGGAAGGCCAAGCTCCGCATTAGGATCAGCTGGGCACAGGAGGAGGCGGATGGCAGCTAGCAAGCGAAGCTGCACCCAGACTTAAGGCAGCTGCTATCACCCTAGGAACGTTAGCACCTCACAGGAGAGTGGACCCCTTTAGGGAGCACACATCCCAGGGATCTAGATTACAGGCCCTTTTGATTCCCCCTAAATCCATCCACTCAACTATAGTCCATTGAGAAATTGTCTATCACGTAACAGGTCCCCACTGTCCAAAAGGTCCGGGACAGCTCTGGTAAGGGGTTTTCTCCCCGATAATGTATTAAATGCTTTGTTATATTTATCAGCCATCTTGTTTCATTCAAGTGATAGACTCAGAAATTGAGGATTATAGATGATCTAATTCAACACATTCTTAATTTATTGTTAGGGACATTGTAACTAGAGGTTAAAGGACTTTCAAAGACAGATATGAGGTTGAAAACAACTCGGAATTGCTCCAGGGTTCCCTGACTGCTGACTTAGATTCCTGACTGTACCATATCATTTTCAGCTCTTTTCCTGTTTTTTTCTTCATGCATTCAGGGCCCTATCATTTCTTTTTTCCCTTAAACCCTTCCCTTCTTTACTGATGTGTTATGGTAGTCTTCATTGCACCCTGACTCTGCAACAACGGCTTGAAGCCTTCCATGACTTGTCAGAAAATTAAGTCTCCCAAAGCAATCCCCAAACTGTGGCACCACATTCGCACTTAGTCAGTCTTGTCTATGGTTGATGTCACCACCTGGTTTTCTCCATGTCTGATGTTCCCACTGGACCAGATCATTGTCTCTGAAGCTTCCTGAGGGAGATGGAATGCTGCCATGGTGCAGGGCCCACCAGTACACAAAAGGGTCCACAACCAACCTGTCCTCTGGGAGCTCTGCCCTCCCTGCTCCAGGGCTAGGACACCTGTGGGACAGGGTGGTCCCTGCAGAGCAACGGTCTTCACAGCACATCTGTGACACAAGGCTGGGACTTGGATGCCCCCAACCCACAGTGCTGCTTGTTGGGAAACCCTCTAGAATTAACTCCACAAGCCTTTGTTTCAATGTTTGCCTAGAACCTCAGAACAACGCTGAGGAAAATGGGTTTGGCTTAGGACCTTCATATCATCAATTATATGACAGTATGGATGTGTCGCAGGCCCTCTAGGCTCATGAATATTCGCACTGTGTCCCTAAACTGAATTCTTTCCTCTCATTTAGAAGGGGAAAACCGCAAAACAAGTGGTAGGGAGAGATCACCACGACAGACCATCTGTAAACAGCCTGGTTGGCCAGAGTCTATGTTGCTCTTATGATTGCTTTCCTTCTAGGGCTCCTTTCTCACTCCACCCCCTCCACGCTCCTGATTTGGTATCCACCTTTCAAATCCCTCCTTATCCTTGCACAAATCTATCAAAACATTAAACCAATCAATCTTAGACAGACTCTCCTTTTCTACTTTTCATTTGTTTTTCAAAGTGTTAGAAGGCAGGAGGTCACTCACTCTCTGAGTGATCCAGAAGCTCCAGATTGGAAGTGATCCTAAAAGTCCAGCAGCGATAGACTGTGCTGGGCATGAGCTCATCCATCCAGTCTCAATGGCCACATCCATAGGGAGTGTGTGGTGGCCTATTTCCTTCTGTAGGAAACATACACCATTTATGTGACACCAAGGTAAAGTTTTGTTGCTGTAGCATCTCCCCGCCCCCTGGAACTTTTAGGTAGACTATCTTGAACCCAGACAGAAAATATCTATTGCTTCTGATTTATGCCACGTCTTCAGTTGTTTGAAAAGACTATTAGGTCACCTATATGTTTTTATTTCTACATTGAATACTCTCAGCTTTTCCAGGTTTCTTCGTAATACAATTTAGAGTTCATTTAGAACCTGATGCTTTCCACGGAACGCATTCCAATTTGTGTCTTAACATATGTGGCCAACTTGCTGAACATAAGGCTCTGAATGACTGAGCAATAAAAGGTAATGAAGAGATACGCTGCAACATGGGTACATCTTGAAAATCTCATGTTAAGTGAAAGAAGTCAGTTACAAAAGACTGCATATGGTACAGCGCCTTTTATATCAAATGTCAGGAAGGTGTAATGAGGAAGGGGGAGAGCGAAGAGCAGTGGTTGTCCAGGACTGAGGAATAGAGGGATGGGGGGAGGGCCGGCTGAGCCAGTCAGGGTTTTTCTTTGTGGCACTGAAAGCATGTGACAATGGGCTGCAGCCCTGACTCCATGGGCCTGTGAAGATGCTCCCAGCCACTGACGTGCTCATTTTCATCCAGCGAGTTCTGGAGTCTGTGATTTAAAACTCAATAGAACAGCTAGTACAAGCACATGACTTGAAGAAGTAAAAGCAGCACTCTGAAACAGGGTGCATTGAGCTCTGTTGTGGAGGACCACCTGAGCAGCTCTCCTTGAAAGAAGAGCAACTGTCTCCATTTTAATTGAGCCTGACTCCATCGCCTCATTTTGAAATGTACAGAGCTGGCTAGGACTTCTCATTATCCTTTCAACTGGCCTTAAGCAGTGTGTATTGGTCTAGCCGAGGTGCTGGTGGTAATTTTTGAAGATGGCACGCGTGTTTCCCTGATGACAGGACAAAGAGCCAATGCTCCACGGTGTCAGCTGGGATTCAGCCTCGAGATAGAGGCTACGACTTCCTGGGGCTTGAAAGATTATACATCAGAGCTGAAGCACCAGACCCCCAAAATATTAGATACTAGCTCAATAGCATAATGCAAATTACTTCATTTGTATATCTCTGAATATGGCGGAGGTGAATGCAGGCCTCCTATCTAGCCCAGCTCACAATGCTCATCTTCTTCCCACAATTTCCTTCAGTGCTCACCTTCCCAAAATTCCTTTTCGAAAGTCACTTCTCCTTCTCCAATGACTAAAGCCCTGAGTGCAGCCCTGGGTGGTTCTCTTTGTTCTAGAAGCCACTTGCATGGTTGGACCTAGGGCTCCTTGTCTCTCCATTAATTATATATATATATGTCTTAGTGTCTGTTACTGCCATGAGTTGCGTTAGGAGTGGTAGATTGGAATTAACTTGGTGGAATTCCAATAACAAGTTCTTAGGATTATAGGTTTAGACTTCTTGGGCTGAGAGGAGAACCAGAAAGGGACTCTGACACTCTGCCATTTAAATTTCACTATCCACACCATGAAACAGGCCAGCTAAGAAGATCTGCTTCGCGGCCTGGACGCGGTTGCTGCGTCCTACCCTGCGACATGGTCACTGCGCAAGTCATTAGTCTGAGCATCCCTTACCCCCCACACACGGGTTCTTAACATGATCTGCTTCTTCACTTCTTGGTTACACATTTATTTCACACAGGGTGGTCAGAGACCCTTGCAAAGAAATCTGCTACTTAACTGCTGCGAATTAAGGGCCACTCACTGCCTCGGGTATAGCTCTTCCTTTTCTGTTTGAAGCTCTCCAGTCTTGTTCCGAAAGGCTTCCCGGTCACCATGGCAAGCTCCATCTTAACGGTAACAGTTGTCCTTTCCACACGCGCCATTTGCGTGGTCCCTGCTAGCAGACCGTGTCTGGTCCAGGTTAACGCGACCTAACCCCCAAGTTCCTGCGTGGGCCGAAGAAGAGCCTCTGGGGGACCCTGCGGCCACTGGCCTCACCCAGGCAGTGCGCCCCCGCGGACCACTCCCGCGTCCTCGCAGCTCCTCCGCCGCCCTGGGCCCCAGCGCCCCCACCCCCCACGCCCCCGGCCTCCTTCCCTGGAGCCCAGCGCCCCCCGCGCTCCGCCCCAGCCTGCGCGCCCCAGCCGTTCCGCGGTCCTCTGGGGACACTGGGCTCCGGCCCACGACAGCGGCCCAGTGCACCCGCGGGGCTCGCTCGCCAGCACGCGGGAGCCTCTGCGCGCCGCCCCGGTCGACCCCGTGCGCCTCCTGCCGGACCTCGCGCTTTCGATGCCGGAAAGAACCCCTTCAGGGTGCGCGGGGCTGCGCCGGACGCTGGGGGCGCGCGGCCGAGCCGGGGGCCGCTGCAGTGCCAGACCTAGGCGGCTCGAGGGCGGGGGCGGGGCCTCGCGGGCACGCCGGGCGGGCCGAGGCCGGGGGCGGGGCCGGACCTGCTCTGGGCGGGGCCTCGCGGGCGCGCGCCTCGGGGGCGGGGCCAGGCGGGCGCGGTCGGCGGGCGGGGCTCCGGCTCGGGCCCGGCGCGGGTGCACGCCGCTCCGCAGAGCGCGCCTGGCCGGACCTAGGCGCCGCACGGGCGGGCCGGAGCCGGAGTCAGAACCGGCACCATGGGCTGCACGCTGAGCGCCGAGGACAAGGCGGCCGTGGAGCGCAGCAAGATGATTGACCGCAACCTGCGGGAGGACGGCGAGAAAGCAGCGCGGGAGGTCAAGCTACTCCTGCTCGGTGAGCCCCGGGCGCGTGGCCGCGGTGGGGCCGGGCCGGGCGGTTCCCTAGGGTCCGGGTCCCCACGGTCCCGATCCCCACGGTCCCAGTCCCCACGGTGCCGGTCCCCAAGGACCCAGTCTCAGCATTCCCCCGGTCCCTGTGCACCCCAGTGTCCCTGCGCTCTCCCTGGTCCGCGTTCCCGGGTTTCCGAGTACCCCGGGATCCTGTTGCCCCTCAGCTCCGCAGCATCAGACTCTTTTAAGACTGGCTTGGCAGGGCAGAGAGAGGCGTTCTGGGCCCGGACACTCCTTGTGTTCACCGGGCGCGTCTTCCCGGCCTCCTGGGGGGCGACGTGTCCTCGTCCCCGTCCCCGTCCACGCCCACGGGACCTGTGCTCACCCGCGCCGGGGTCCGAGCAGCTGCGCCGGGCTTGGCCTGGTGGTGTCCAAACCGCGAAGCTGGGGTGCGGGTGACGCGGCGAGGGCTCAGCGGGTCCAGAGCGGGATCCCCTGCCATGGTCTCTGCCCAGCTTCCGGCCCCGCGCCGCGCGCATTTTCCCTGGTCGCTGTTTTCTCCCTGAATCGTGCAGGTCGTTCTCGATCTCTGCAAGAGGAAGGGAAGATGAAGTGCACAGGATTGGACCCAGGGCTGCACCAGAGAGACAGGGGCAGCTGGAAATCTGTGCGGTTTGACAGAGCCTTGCACTGGCAGGAAAGATGCAGCGGGCTGCTGGCAGTGGAGGATGCCGGCTTCCCTTTTGTTCTGCTTTCCGCCCCCACCCATAGGTGTTTATGTGGATGGACGATTCCTTACAACCTTCCTGTGCACTTTTCCTAGCAGTTGTAACCGAAAAAGAAACATGATTACTGCATGGGCTGTTTTCAGTAAGCGTCTCTTGCACTGGTTTAATGACTGCAGAAAAAATGGTGGGTTTTTTCCTTCACCATTGCTGGGATGCTTAGAAGAAGCAAACTTGGCATGACTAGAAGTAATGACGACTGAGTCATTTTGCAAGCAAACTGCAAAATAACTTTGCATTTTTAAAGATCCAGGTGGCTGTCACCCTCCACAGCTTCTGGCGTAAGTCTTTGTTAGTACTGTACACTGTCGGCCTTTATTGTTTTGCCTTAATAAAAACTACTGTGCTTGGAGGAGGTGGAGAAAGGCTCACAGGAGTGACAACTTGATAGGGGACGGTAGGTGCTCCTGTTGTGAGTTGCAAGTTCTTGAGACAGACGTGAGAGCTGGAGACAAAAGCAGGATTGAGGAGTTCGGTTCCAGTAGTTTCTGTGCCCCTGTAGCGCGGTGGCGTTTATCTTCTCAGTCCATTTCCATGTAACTCTCCGTTTGGGTCAGCCACCCTGTGGAAAGCAACTGAAGGAGTCCGGTGTTGAGGAGGTTGCCCTCCAGCGAGAGGGCCTTTTCAGATTGGCCAGCAGAAAGGCCTGAAGGCAGGCTTTGCTTCCACGGAGAGCAGGAGTCAGGGTTTGTTCACCTAATGCTGGTGGCATTTGGATTTGCTGTCCTCCACCCTGCAGGCCGGCGCCTGCCTGGGCAGGTGCACTAAGGCGTCTTCGACCTCCACCCCTGAGATGGTGGTACCAACCGCGCAACCTGTGACCCTCAGAAACGATGCCAAATGTTCTCTGGGAGAGAAAATGTAATCTCCATCTACAACTGCTCTTGTAGATTAACACTTAAGTGGAGCTGCCTGTGGCATGGGGAGGCGAAGTTGAGTCTCTGGAGTCCTCGTGGTGAGCTAGGTATTCCTGCTAGATCATTATTTTCAGAAGACATCATGGAATTTTTGTTCTTCAATACTAGTGACCTAAGAATAATACCAAAATGATTGAAAGAAACATCCCTTCGGTTTACTGGATTCCTGTGCCTTTTGCGGGTTGGGACCTTGCTTTTCTGTCCTCCCTTCTCTAGATAGAAACTCGGCCCCAACCCTTGCGCTCCCCAGGGTTCCTTGCTGCCCTGGGCCTGCCCCACCCTGCCCTCACACTGCTCCTCTAAATGGAGCCCAGGCGTGCTTCTGTCCTGGGTCTAAACCCTTGGAATGCTTTGAGAACATTTTTTCCCCTACTAATTTGACTTCCTGAATGCTGGTTTCTTTTTGGGTGTTGAAAGCATGTGTGAGGATTTCAGGGAAATCTTCCATCCTGGCTGTGGCAGCTAAATCAGCTAGACAGGAGAAATGGGCTCTAAGGACTCAGAACCAGTGCCACTCAAGAGATCCTGGATCCTTCCTCCTGGGTGCTACATTGTCATACTTATCAAATGATTTCTTTAAATGTATTTAAGGCTGCAAATCTCCAAAGTACACAAGAGTCAGTATATTAAGTAGCTATTTATTTATTTATTTATTTGGTCTTTTTTTTTTTTTTTTTTTTCTTCCTGATATAAGGTCTTGTTCCACCATTTGGACTCATATGATCTTCCTGTCTCAGCCTCCCCAGTGCTGGAATTATAGGTCTGTGCCACCACACTCAGTTTTGGTGGCCAGCACAGCATGCCTGGGGCTCCAGGGCAGGTTTAGCATGTGGTACCAGGGATTGAACTCTGGTCCTTGTGCTTGCCAGCCAGGTGCTTAGACCTCTGAGCTATTTCCCCGGCCCCTTACTTTGCATTTTATTTTAGTTTTTTATATATTTTTTGAGGTACCGGGGATTGAACTCAGGACCCAGCTCTTGCCAGGCAGGTGCTTATTCTTCAGAGCTATCCTCCCCACCCCCTTACTTTGCATTTTAAATTAAATGATGCGTTGTCTTTTTAGACATCTGGGTCAAGAGACTCTGGTGTGTGATTTGCACGTTAGTAAAGAATTTTCTGGGAACCCCACACATTTGCTGTACGTCAGAGGCACGTTGCCACCTTAGTCAGCCACCGTGAAGTAGACCTTAAAGGAAGACCCAGTGCAGGGTGGCACATCATGACATGGCAGCCTATTTGTATCACTGAAAGCTCTAGAAAGTTTGCCACCACTGGCTTCATCTAATCAGCCACCAAAAGGAACTTCCGTGAAGATTAGAGTAGTTTGAGATTTTCAGATTTTACTTGATAGGTTTTAGCATTGGAATAATAATCCTAAGCAAAGAAACTTATTTTAATGAGATAAAGAAGAGTTACCTTTGTATTCTGTGCAGCTAGTAATTTCAGTGAAATCTATCTTGTATCTCTGAGAGTGCTGTAATTTATCATCTTTTTATTTTTAGGTTTTTTTTAAATGTATTTAGTACAAGGTCTACAGGGTCTCACTGTGTAGATGAGACTCCTAGTGATTCTCCTGACTTCAGCCTCCCAAGCACTGGGATTACAGGAGCGTGCTACCAAGCCTAATCTCAGTCACTGTCTCAGCGTGCCCTGGGGGTGGGGCCAGCACACCTAGAGGTCGAATCCCCTTCCGGGTGTCTGTCCTAGCAGGTGCTTTAATCTGCTTAGCTATCTGGCCAGCCCTTATTGTCTTTTTAAAGGCAGTATCAGATAGAATATTGCTGGTAATTACTAATTATGGTAATTATTGTACTATGATTTCCATAGATGCAAGAAATTAGATTATGTGAGAGTATAATTTTCAGGAATTATTTTTGGAGTGGAATTTCACTCCAGACCTTCGCGCTTTCTTTTCCTTGATTCCATGCTGCAGTCCTCCCCTCGTCTCTCTCAACTCTTAGGACTCCACGGTGCCAACTCCTGCCACAGCAGCTCAGTGTAAATGTTACGTAGCCAGGAGAAAACGAGGTGAGGAGGTGGTCGTTGTCCCATGGCCGTCACGAGGCAGCTGCTTGCGACACTCCATCCCTTGTCTCTTCTCTGCCTCTGTACCTGCCCATGACTTCCCCAGCTGAGCAATTCCAGCAGTGTGGGAGGAGGTCCATTTTGCATGGCGCTGGCTGCGTCCTTCCCCTGGCCCAGAAGCTTTGCCTTCAGGAAGCCCACTTCCCCAGGGGAGGAACCTGGCAGCTTGGTCTCTCTGTGCTGGCCTACTTCTTATTCAGAGCTACTGGAACGGAGGCCACAGGTAGCCTAAAAGCACAACCAGAGTGTGCTGAGTCCTGGAGTAGCTGTAGCTTCCATTTGCATTCTCATGTCTGTCGTGGTCCCTGCACCCTTCCCTGCTTCTGACCTCTTGGTTCTGGAAGCTTCCTGCTTCTGTTCTTCCTGCTCTGTGTATTGCTCCTTGCTTGGTCAACACTCTTTAAAAATGTCTGTTAGGCCTGGCTTTCTTCTGTCCTTAGAGATTCGCCTCAGAGAACCTTCCTCCCACAGCTAGAGCAGTCCAGATAACTGCTGTGAGACATGTCTGTGCTGGGTTGCTAAGATGTGGTGTTGTTCTCGTCTTGTTTCTCTGTACTGTGAGCACCTTAAGGGGAGAATCCTTCTGCCCCTTCTACCCTGTCCTGTAGAACCTGTGTTTCAAATTCTGTGACATTGTCTTGCTGACGTAGACTTCGTGCTCTGCCATGTTCGTTTTCAGTGTCTGAGGCACTAGATAACTACCCAGCTAAACGACATTTATGCCAAGGAATGGGAAAATTATGTGATGACTGACATACACGCTTGAGGTTTAAAAGAAAACGCTTTGGCTTAGTGTTTGCTTCTGTATTTATTAGAACTTAGTAGCTATAACTAAATCTGATTACAGCATTGTTGTAATTCTTTTACATGACAATTCGGTTTCCACCACCGTCTTCATTCTTGTTCCATTGCACATTTCTTACTGCCTTAAGGAAATTCAGGATGCAACAGCTCCAGCTGAGAGGGCTGGAGTAGATTGGTTTCGTGGTCACATAGTTCTTGGTCGCGTGTCCTGGCCTGCATGGCCTTGGTGCAGGACTGCTCTGTGTGGGTTGTCCTCAAGTTCTCATCCCAGGTGGTGGAGCCCAGAGCCCGTGACCAAAAGTTGGCAGGACCTAACCTCAGAGCACTTAGACTGCTTTCTCTCTTAATTTGTTTGATGCTAATTACCTTAACAAAACTAGGGCCAAAAAAAACTCCTTTAAAATGCACATTTATTATCCTAACATAGTGCCTTCAAACAACATAGAGATCATTACCATACAGTCTTGGAGCTCAGTAGTCCCTTTTAAGGGGGATCTTGCCCCCTAGATGTCCTAGAGGACTGTCCCTGTCATAGTCTTTACTACCTCGAGTTGGAGGCTGTGTTCCTAGCTGTTGGTCCCACTCCCTACTGTCAAAGCCAGCAGTGGGCTGGAGAGTTCTTCCCACAGGGTCTCCTTCTACCACATAGGAGGGCCTGGTGATTACATGAGGCCCACCCATGTCTCCCAGGATGGCAGCCCTTAGTCCAGATACCTTGGCTGCCTTTCACATGAGTGAGTCCCTATTACCTCAGCAGGGAACATAGTCACATGACTCAGAGCTGGGCTGTGTCCCTGGGGCCTGCCATTCTGCTAACCCTCTGCTCCCAGAGTGCAGGCAGCCCTCATGTCAGTGCATTCACCCTGCCAACACCCTCAGACTCCTCCGGCCACTGTAGCAACAGCTCCAGTTCCAAAGCTCAAGATCTGACTCAGGAATGGGTGAGATTTTGCGTGTAAATAGCCCTGGGATAATCCTTACTTGTGAACCTGAAAAGTGAAAAAACAAATGATCTGTTCCTAGAAAACTCGGTGGGTCAGGTACAGGTCATCAGCGATAACGGAAAGGAAAAAGAAAGTGTCAGTGTCGAGCACTTTGACCACCCCAGCAGCTTCGGAGGCCTGGACACCTCTTTCCCCCTTAGCTGTGTTCCAGTGTCTCCCTGGCTTGCCAGTGAAACCACACAGGTTCTGAGCTTGCAGTTTACAAGGCTACGTCCTGCTCATAGGAGTTTGGTGATCTGACAGCACCATTTCATAAAAGCAGACCACATGCTTGCTTGGCAGTCACTCCCACATACCCAGGCCAGAGGGTAGAGGGCTTGCTGTCTTTGTCAGAGCAGGGCATAGTTGGCTGAGCTTTTTTCTTCTGTATAACAAGGGTTCCCTTTCCTGTAGCTTGATTGATGCACTGATTGACTGATTGATTTTTGGTACTGGGGATTGAACTCAGTAACTTATGCTTGCCAGGCAGGCGCCTAAAGCACTGAGCTATGTCCCCAGCCCCTCCTGTGGCTTTAATACATGTGCACCTTTCTCTCCAGTCCTTCCTTGCAGCACGTTGAAGGTGTGTCCACGAGAATCAAGTGATTTTCAGAGGTGAGATGAATGTTTTCTACCATGCTCCTCACTTCCTTCTGAGCCCTCACGCTGTCAGAGAAACGTCTGTCATGTGTGTTGAGTTTCTATCATGTTCTTCAAGCTTCTTGCATCCCATGGCTGTTACCCAACTGCAAGGCCATGTTTACCATTTATAGATGTTTGCAGGTTTCTCCAGGGGTCCCAGAGAGTGCATAGCCATGGAGCTCTTGTGCTCGCTAGTCCTCCATCGTGTAGCAAGCTGTGACAACCATCTGATCACCAGCTTCGGGGATTTGCCGTGTCACCCATGGGGCCCTGCTCAAGGCCTAACGCGAAAGAGCAGGAGTTTCTTTCATTTATGTCCTCTTCAGGGAGGTTTTTCTTGATCATCCGGTCTCTATTCCTAATTACACCATACTTAAATCTGCCTGTGCATTTACCTATTCTAATTATTGGTCGTCAGTCTCTACGAGGCCGTCTCCTCCAGAGGATGAGTCCCACAGGACATGGATCTCGTGAGACAGCGCACGGTAGCCTTCTCATAGATGCTGCTGAAGTGGTGGATAAATCAGCCAACATTTTGGCTAGTAGCACCTGAAAGAGAGATAATTGATACCTGTTCCTTATACCTTGTGTAATATGAGGGAATTTTAGCTCAGTGTATCACATTTTCCTTTCCTACACCTTGCTGGTTAGAGTAAAACCTACTCTATCGTTCCTCATACGTTTTTTTAATTTGTTTTATATTATGTTTGTTTTATATTATGGCCAGCTCAGCCTGCCCAGGGGGTGGGGCTGGCACAGCATGTGGTGCCAGGGATCGAACCGCGGTCCCTGCCATTGCCTAAGCTTTCCTAAGCAGGCACTTTAGACCACTGAATCATCTCGCCAGCCTGTTCCTCACACAGTTTTGAAAATTCAGTTTATTTGGGGTGCCAAGTACTTACTGTGTGTTCAGAAAAATATGGTGACTTTGTGAATTCGGTGGTGGAGTAGAATGTGAGCCTTGTGTTTCCATGTTCTATGTTCCTTGTTTTCGGCAGTATGGTTGCTTTGCCACCTCATGCCGGAGCACTTTCTGAAGTGAGTAGATTAATCCTCAGAGCATATAATATGTCCCTGCAACTACTCCAGTGAGGAAGGATGATGTGATAGTGAGCAACTGTGGCTTTCTGGAACCAGTAGGCTGCCCAGGAGGTCCTGCCTGCCCTGACATTGTGAGAGCTGCCAGTGTAATTGTTTCTTAAAGTATATTTATGTCTTTGGAGCCAAGTTATTATGCCTTATGCTTACCAAAATTTTAGGAGTGCACAGAGGGAGAATATAATAACAAATGGGCATGAGGCAGAATGGTAACAGGTCCTGGGGGGGAGATGGGTGTCTCTAGTGGAGACTTGAGTGCTCACCCTGAGGGCGGGGCTGGAGCAGAGACGGAGCAGTGCGCTCACGCATGGGCCCTGTGTCTTGGAGCTCACCGTTTGATCCAGAGCTACACGCTCTGTGTTGTGTGGAAACTCACGATGTGGAAGGGACTCTACAGTCTGTGAATGTCATTGTCTTCCATCTTCACAGATGAACAACTTTGTCCCTCCGAGGCTTTCTTGGCCCTGGAGGGACACCTAGCAGTGCCACCCCTGCTAAGACAGAGTGGTTGACCTGGAAGTCTGCTAGCAAAATGATTTTTTTTTTTTTTTTTGAGATCTTGAAGCAGTTATCCAATTTTTTAAAATTATTTGTTTATTTGATACAGGGTCTCACTGTGCAGTTCACAGTGGTGGAGAGCCTCCTGTCTCAGCCTCCCAGAGCTAGGATTATAGGCGTGTTCTACCACACCCGGTTTCCGTGACTGACTCAGTGCAGGGCCAGCACAGCATGCGGTACTGGGGATCTTGGGTCTTTGCACTTGCCAGGCAGGTGCTCAGACCTCTGAATAAGCTATCTCCCCAGCCCCCAAATTCTTTAAGCTTCAGTTTTCTGTCTTACACATTCTGGGTAGTAAATATATCTACTTCATAGGGCTTGCAATAAAGTAAGCTAATGTGCTGAACTGCTTAGGACATGTTCTTAGTATGAATAAGCTCTCATGATCCCAGGTTGGTGTCTATAGATCTGCCCTGCCTTGCAGTGTGGTCCTTGTGCAGCCCTAGACATTGACCCCTTTGTTGTATTTGTAAGTAACGGTGTGTATAGCAAAGACCTCAAGAACTGCAAAATCTATTTGAATGGCTGGCTGCTGATCCCACCACTGATGCCTTGTGAAATTTGGATTTCTGATAAGAGCTTCCTTCCTGGGACTAGCATAGGCAAATACCTGGGTTCCATTAGTACCTCTGTGGAGAGTGAACATTCAGCCATTGGAAGACTTCACAAGTGATTTTAAAGTAATTTTCCTTCTATTTTATTCTAACGTGTTGTTAGAATAAATGGCAGAGGTTTCTTGCAGACTTTCATTTTGGCTTTTGTGCATAAAACACAGAGATAGCGTAGACGAGGAAACGGTATTGGAGCTGAGACAGCAGAGTCTGCATTTTTTTCAGGGAGCTTGCGATTATTTCCTACAAAATTTGAAATGCTTCTGAAGTGGTTTCATTGGCTCAGGAGGTTTCTGGTAAATCCTCAGCATTATCACAGAGGGCCTTGCCTTTGTGAGGCACAGGCAGAGAACCACGGACAGCAGTTGGCTTGTCTAACCTGACATCTACATCTATATCTCGCCTACATCTACACCTGTGCCTGTACCTATACTTATGTCTATATCTATATCTATATATATATCTATATCTATACCTATACCTACGTCTATATCTATATCTATATCTGTATGTATAAAACATGACAGCCTTTTATAAAGGCTGATTTATTGTCTTGCTCTTCATGGTGCTTACGAGGCATGGAACTTGTAAGTAAGGCTGCAGTAACACCAGCATAGGACTGACTTGTAGCTGTGTAGCAGAGCGCTTGCTTACCTAGCATGCCTAAGACCCTGGGCTACACACACACACACACACACACACACACACACACACACCATTATAATATAGTCAGAATGAGAAGAATCCTGCTTTGTAAGAGTTGATGTTCTGAAGTCAGTCTAGCCCCAGGAGTTACGTGGGTTTCCACAGTTTGTAACTGGTCCCTGCATGGCAGGACTCTTGCTGAGCTGCCTCAGTGCTGTCTCCAGGCAGAGGTGAAATCTGTATCAGGGCTGTGCTGTGGTTGTAAAATTCCTCATGCTGGTCAAGAAGGGCTCTGAACTGAGGAGGTACATCCTGCTAGTGCAGCGCCGGCTCCTACCCCAGGACTGTTGGGGACACTCCCTGATGTTAAGGTGCCCTGGCAGTGGGCGCCAGCCTGTGTTCTGCTGCATGGATCGTGCCCTTCAGCCCACTGCTGCCCTTGTGGGTTCCGGCAGGGCCGCTGCTCCTGCTGTGCCGGCCCTGCCTCTCCGTTAGGCTAGCGCTGGCCCTTGCGGTCACTGTTTCCTCCTGCAGCGCTGTGTGCAGAGCTGGTGCACGGAAGCCGGTGTCACGGCTGTCCCAGGTGATCTCTGCTGCTGTCTCTAGTGCAGCAACCTTGCCATGCCGTGCCTGCTACGCACAGCCGCAGCAGATGCGTGGGCAGACGGAAGCTCTGGCTGCAGGGTGCCTGGAGCCTTTCTCAGCCCAGCGGGGCCTCTCTGTCCTTAGCAAGCGCCTCATCTCCTCCAAAGCTTCTGCCCAGAGAAGAGCTCCAGCTGGGGACCCGATGCCACCTCTCTCAGCCCCATTTGCTTCTGCAGTCCCTGCGGCCTGCCCTAGGCCTTGGGGCCCATGCCAGGGAGGACCTGGGAAAGCAAGCCACGCTAGGCTTCTGTTTCTGTCTGCGTGAAGCAAGGCCTGCGTCTTCTTCATACGTTGAGTGAGCACCAAAAGGAAGATAGCACAGTGGTACCTTCCCAGCCATGCCTCGCGTCGCATCCTCTGCAGTCAGCCTGCGGCCAGCCCCCTTGTCCCTGCTGTGTGCTTGCCTCCCAGCACATATGCTAACCTTATTTTTTAGAGCTGTGCTTCTGAAAGTGAGACTTTGCCATGCACAGAAATGGTTTAGAACCTTGTCCAAGGCAGAGCCTCATCCAGGAGCTCTGGTGGCTGTGTTTCTCACCAGCCCTGGGGATGCTGGGCTCCCCGCCCTGCTGTATTCTGAGGCACGGATCACAGAGGAGGGAACTGCCTGGTGCGTCCGTGTGTCCATCTCCCAGCACCACTCACACCTCACCTGGCGTTAGCCACGTTCACGAAACCTCCCCTTATTGTATCAGCGGTCAGAGCCTTGCCAAAGAGCTCCTCCTCTTTTACATGTGCAGAGTTTTGCATACACAGGTATGCGGTACCTATCAGACTTCCTATTACTCTTCTGTAGTTAAACTTTTCTAGAGGGGAATCTTGTCGTAATTGTGCATTTTGAAAAAAGCAGTATTACCTCACCAGAACACATGTGCGCCCAAGAGGAGACTACTTGTTGATGGTGAGTCTGTATGTAGTTTTGTTAGTGCAGGAACATTCAATCCTTCCATCCTATGATCATCTGGGTCAGGTTAGAAACGTCCTATGATAGTGTTTTCACGACGACTTTTCATCAGGCGGAGTTTGAGATGAAATTCAGAGGTAAAGGACAGCAGTTGCCGCTGTATACAGAGTGTTTGATTTCCCCTAGGCCTTGCTGTTAAAACCTAACTCCCAGCAGAGCAGCTGAAGCAGGACTGTGCGAACCCAAGGGTCCTTGCATAAAGCTGTGGCTCAGAACTTGGTGAAGAGGTTGCCACCGACCCTGACCGCTCCTTGATCTTGGTTGGTAAGCAATCCATGTTGATTTTTTTCAAGACACCTGGATCACCTGTGCTAGCACAGCGGCCTGCATTCACTGCGGCAGCTGGGAAGCTTGAAGAGGCTGAAGAGAATCTTCTACTTCAGTCGAGTGGACTTGACACAATTGACCACATTATTTGGCGTAGCCTCAGCTCTCTTAATCCAGACTTCACGAACTCTCTGAGTTGCATCAGCCACAATGTCCTGACTTCTAAAAGGGAATTCTGACAGTGGAAAACTGACCCTCATGGTGCTCCGTAGTGATAAGCAGTTACAAAATGTGAGCCACTGTTTGATTAAACCCAGCATGCTGTTCTGTGGCATCTTTGTTCCTCTCAGGGCCATTTTTGGGTCGGACTTCCTTGAAGACAGAACCAGACATCTGGTTCTGAGGAAACAAGTGTCACTCTTTCATCTCATATTTGTGGAATGCCACTATGTGGCCTACGTGTTCTAAACTTTTGAGTATGAAGCAGTCTTTGGGAATCTGGTATAAATTAGAGAAAACTTTCTCTGAACATTTGGCTTTAGGTAAAAGAATAAGGCTATTACGTTGCACATTTAATTAAAACCTGGCTTCTTGGTGCTTTGGCCCCATTTATCTTCCTGTGGCTCTGTAGCAGATTATCGGGACTTTGTTTTCGGTGATCACACTCTATAGATCGGTTTTATTGCTCTTTGTAAAAAGCTGTTCCAGAACTTTCAGAACAAAAGCTAAGGGGTGACCAGCCCAGAAACTGTGCACATGATCAGGCTGGGATTGCAGAATTAACTTCCTGCAAAGCTAGCAGCTGGCAAGTATAGGCCTCCCAGTCCTGTCTGGAAAAATGTCACCTCTGATTTAAATAGTCACTGGGTGAAAAGTGATCCTGAATAAAATAGAAAACTCACCATGCGATTGTACCAAGGACTGCAGTGGTAAACCAGCAGGGCTTGGCTTTATGTCCTTCATGGGTGAGTGTCAGTTTTGAATTATGCTCAGGTACGTGTGTGTGGATGTTTGGTCTATCAGTGAGCAAGTGCGATTTTAGAATTAGCGCACGAAAACAAAGTCTTAGAAAATTCAAACAGTTGAATGGTGGTTCTGTCAGAAAAGCAACGTGATGTTTATGAGCCTACGGTGGGCTTGTACACACAGGCAAGTGAGCTGCGCAGAGGAGCAGAATCTTAACCTTTGGAATCACTGGCATCGTGGCTATCATCTCTATTTTTGGTTTTCATTGTCTTGAGACAGGGCCTCGCTGTGCAGGCCAGGAGAGCTTCAAAGCGTGTGATCCTCCTGCCTCAGCCTCCTGAGTGCTGAGATTATAGGAGCACAGGACCAGGCTTGGCTTATCTGTTTTCAAATGGGACAATGTGGTATTCTGATTTATGATAATTCTAATTGTTAAATATTACTTTGGTAAATTTATATCCAATTAAGCCAGCATATGTGAGAGAACTTTTGAAGTAAAAATGAACAGTTGTGACTAATTTTTTGTGCATTTTCCCACATATATATAGTCAGTGCTAGCGATGACTTGATTTAAACCAGTTCCTTTTGTGGCATTTCCAGAGTTTAGTTTCCAGTGGTTTAAATTTCTAAGAGTTTATATAGAAGTGCCCTTCCTTAGTGCCCTCGGCCCGAGCTCTTTTATGAGCGCATCCCTGTGAATATTTCTTTTGCTAATATAGTTTTGGTGCAGATAGAAGATGGCTTTATCTTTCAATGTATTCTACTGTTAAAACCTCCCTGTAAAGGAAATAATTCTGCCACAGTCTTGGGTAGGAGATACTTGAAAGTGTTTTCATCCCTTTATATCTCTGTTTCTCTTATTTCATAGTTAATATTTATATATTGCTCTCCACATGTGCATTGGTGGCTATGCTGAGTATGTGGCTTGCTGGGCAGAGAGCACTTTTGGCTTTAGGTGAGGCCCTCCATTGTGGGGGAGAAAGACCCTGGTGCCCGCCATGATGGAGCCCTGCGGAGCGCGTGGTCAGGCGCAGCTGGCAACTCGGCATTGCGGGGTGGGTTCCCTGCAGCCTCTAGCTTCCTCCCTTCCTGAGCACTGAGCACAGCACACGGCTTGTGCCACCCCTGGCCAGGGGCCCGGGGGCCTGGGAAGGAGGCACTGTCCACTTAGTGGAGCCAGGGAAAGGGCTGCTAGACTCTTCTAAGAAAAAGCCTTACTATTGCTTCCCAATCCTTTCCACGTCCAGTATCAGGAAATACTGTCTCATAAACAGTAAGGTAATGGCTTTTGAAAGTAAGCTTCCCTATTTAGGTTGGCGTGTGTGTCAGTTGTCTCTTGTGTTTCTGAAGTGTTCAGATTCCAGACCAATGTATGAGTAACTTATATCTCAGGGTAGACTGAGTGTCCCATCTGAGCTGCAGAAGCAGTTTAGTGTAGAAGAAATGGTAGCCATTCCCCCCATTTGTTCCAGTGTTTTAATTATTTTCAAATGCTGATTCCATTTTACTTATAGCTTAACATGTGTGTACTGTGCATATTTAGGAAAATCAATATGTAAGTTTCCCTAGGGAGTTCTAATAGTCAGCTTCACACAGCATACTTAGGTAACTGCATAGTCTGCTTTTGATTTATGTGTGTAGTGGTCATGAACAACTTTTTGTGAATTCCTTGGTTGAGTGGCTGCATGACAGTCCATTTTGTAGGTTTTGTGTGATGCATGTACTGTGGTGCTGAGAGGAGATCTTGTGGCTTCGTCGTCACTTTACGTGGAGATGATCGTATGTTATGTGCATGTCATTGCCTATGTTCCAAGTGTTTCCTAGTGTGATGCTGGGCTCAGAGCTGTACACTGGTGGCTTCGTGGTGGTCGATGGGAAGTGCTCCCCACCTCATCCTCAGTGCACCACCCTAAGCAAGCTGCTGGATGCCTCTGTGTTCACTCCTTAGTTGTCTAAATGCTTTTGTATGACAAATGAATTTCATAGACATAGAAAAATGGTGTTCCTGTGGGCCAGGCCACGCCAGTCTTGGCCCCTCTCCTCTGTCAGGCTGCCTGCTTCCTGGTCCCTGTTTACTCTTCACTGGCGCTGCCATTGATCTCTGCTTTCCATTTTACATAAGTCATTCTGTTGTAACAGCCTCCTACCTGGTCCTCCTGCCTACGTACTTGCTGCCCTTCCGTCTCTAGAAGCCTCCTCAATGACAGCTTTTATCTTACGTGTCATTGCGCAGCCACCTTCCTTAGTTCCGAGTATTTACAGAATGTCACCCTGGCTGTTTGCGTGGCATCCAAGAGCTGTGTGGTGTGCCCTCCCCTCGTCTTTCCCATGCCCGCCCTTTGTGCCCTCTCTCGTCTTCCCAGGCCTCCTGATTCCTCACTTGCGCTGCTCCTGTTGGTGGAAATGTCCCTCCAGCGCCTCACCTTGAACATGCATGGTCACCAACAGTCAGGAATCTTTCTTTCCTCCTCAATGAATACTATGGTGATCCCTAACACAGCATTTATTATAGATTTCTAACCTTGATTTGAGCGTATTTCAGAATCACTTAAGTGCATCTAATGATGCAATTGGGTCTAAAAGTGACGCTTCTCAGTTCTACAAAATTACAAAGCCAAAAAATGATGCACGCAACTGGAAACCAGCCTAATTCTGATTAATGCTGCCCATGCCGCACTGGGCGTGATGGCAGGAGTGGATCCTTTTCATTCGGATGCCAGTGCCAAATGCCAGGAGGTGTTTTAGTTCTTGGTTTTCTCCTCCTCCTAAGTTGCAACACCCTTGTTCCTGGGAAGGACCCACCTTCAATAGAATAAATGTATGAATCATAGGGTTCATTAGTGTTTCCACCAAGGGCCTTGTTTTTATACATGAAAAAAAAAAAAAATCTGCGTACAACTAAGTGCAGATAGTTATTCAATAAATGTCAAATTAGCTAGTGTCTACCGGAGGCTGTGTGAAGACTTGTGTGGCTCCTGCTGTGCCTGTGACGTGAATTCTGCCCCCAAGAAGTTTACTGGCAAAAGAAAGAATGTTTATGGGAAGGATCAGTCAGGAACTAGGGCTTGAACTTGTTCAGGGGGGAGGCTGGGCTTCAGGTTCAGAGCTGGGGCCGATACAACCCTGCATTCAGCACCTCAAGAGGCCCAGGCAAGAGTGGGAGAGCTGTATGTTGGCATTAGTTTGTCTATGTTCTTCTCTGTGTTGTTCTCTGACTGCTGTCTCTTTGCCTTTCTCGTGAGCCTGTTCCCATCATCTCTGTGTCACTAAGGAGTCCTCAGCATTTTCTCATCACTGGAACAACAGACACTCACAGCTCAGAGGAGCAGAAGTGTGTCCCGGCTGATGATGGGTGGAGGTTATGGGGCCTGGTCAGCTGGTCCAAGCAGGATTGGGCCTGGGGAAGGTCTGCATCACAGAGCTGCTACCTCGGGGCTCATGGCAGGCAGGAAGCACAGAGCAAAGGGAGGACCCGGGAAGGGAGAGGCGCTCTTCTGGGTCACCTCCCTGGGACTCTTTTTCCATCCAGTGGGCCCCACCACCCAACAACACAGTCAGCACTAATGCATCACAGGACCGTGCACAAGCCCACCCATGAATATTGCACCCCATGATTTGATCTGCTCCCCAAAGCCCTACCTATCATGCTGTGAGGCTTTGGGGTTAGGGCACCCAGAGCTAAACCATGGAGAGTCCATCTCATACTGTGAAACAGGAAGCTGAGACTTTAACAGTGAAGTTAGTTTTGCTTCAGGGCCTGTAGCTAGTGTGTAAGAGGCTGGATCAGGTCTACAGCTGTGCTGCTCTGATTTCTATTTCTTGCTCTTCTTGACACGCTACTGCTTCTTGGCACTTTCTCATGCTCGAATGTAAAGCAGGAGTCCATCTTTATGTTGTTTCCTTTGAACATTTACAACTGAAATCCTAAAGTGTTTTTCCCCACTAGGGGACGGGGCCTAGTAGACTTATTTGCTGGATCAATTTAAAATGTTAGATATACTGGAAGAAAAAATTGACTATGGGGGCCGGCGAGATGGTTCAGTGGTCTAAAGCGCCTGCTTAGGAGGCCTCAGGCAACTGCGGGAACTGCAGTTCGATCCCCGGCACCACATGCTGCGCCAGCGCCACCACCAGGGCAGGCTGAGCCAGCCACAAAATGAATAAATAAAGAAACAAACAAACACAACAAGCAAACAAACAAACAAACAAACAAACAAATAAATAAATAAATAAATAAATAAATGAAAAAGAAATTGACTATGGCATCAATATTAATTGACACACTTCATAAGGTAATTTTCATAGTTTTTGAAAAGTGAGATTAAATCCTATATACACATTCAGTTAGTTATTTTTTTCTTAAAAAGAGAAAAAGTACAAAAAACCAATGTGAAAGTATAACCTGGAATTAATGTAAGTTCAGTTTCATCTCTTATATCTTCAGTAGC
Source organism: Capromys pilorides (assembly GCA_004027915.1). Classification (NCBI taxonomy): domain Eukaryota; kingdom Metazoa; phylum Chordata; class Mammalia; order Rodentia; family Capromyidae; genus Capromys; species Capromys pilorides. The sequence continues at coordinate 37,894 of PVKN010000320.1, read as the reverse complement.
TAGGGCTAAAATATTTCAAATGGAAAGTGAAATTTACTTTAAGGAGTTCTGAGGTAATTTAAATATGTGACTCTTTATGAAGTTAATTATACCTAATGTACTGTATTTACCAAAGAATGCCAGCTCTTCTGTTTTGAAATATTTCTTCCATTAATATCAATGACTTTTCCAATAACCGGGGTAATTAATACTTACATTTCTGAGAATATTCCACAATACAAAGGTGTTATTATCATCCATGTGGCATCCGCCCCAGGAGGAGATGGAAATGCTGAGGGAAGATTAAGTCAGTCAAGCTTCAGTGTACCCTCAAGATACAGCGGGCCTCGTGTGCAGACAGCTTGGGTTGTGATGGATGTTTAGGTTTAACTTAAAACCAAAATCTGAGGTGATGACCCAGATGCTGGCAGCTCGTGCAGTCATCAACAAATCCGTGCCATGTCAGTAAAAGCATGTGTACGCCTATGTAGCCTCAATCTCAGCCCTGACGCACGTATTTATGGACATGATGTTGGTCAATGTGGAGAAATATGAGGCTGGTGTTTGTGCGACCAGCCTTGCTAGTATGCACAGCATGTTGAAATCCAGCATATCAGCAAACTTACAGAAAAAAAGATTTGTATAAGGAAGCTCGTATTGCTAAAACTGTTACTCAAATTAGTCATGGTCAATAGCGTTAGACAAAGATTATTGCTATTGTTAAATTAGAGGTGGTGGCTGGTTATTGCCTGAGTCTGTAAGTTGTGAGAAACCTTGGGCTATAAGTGCAGGTCTGGTAAAGGATCATCCATCAACAGGTGATAATGGTGAAACATTTCGTGCCAGTAAGGGACAGACTCACAATTTTAAAGTGACTGCTGGGGTTCATGGTGTAACAAGGGGGTGGGGAAACAGCCAGTGCTGATGATGGGCTGCTGAAAATCCATAGACCACTTTGAAAGGGTCTTTTCCTGTTGAAGCTGGCCTTTTCTGGAAGAAAGCCCCAGGAGAATTGCCCAGGAAGAGAACAAAATGCCAAGCCGTCAGCCGGTGAAGGACAGGCTGACCTGGCTGCTGTGTGTCAATGCGAGTGGTGGCCTCAAGAGAAAGCCTCTTGGCTCATCAATGCAAGAGTCCCCTTGAGTGTTCAGAAAACAGTCGTGAAGAATAGGCTAGGGACATGCGGAGATCTAATACAACAGCTTGGGTAACAAGAGTATTTTCTGTGAACGGATCAGTGAGGCTCTCTGTCCCACTATGAAGACATATCTAGAGGACAAAGCTTACTACCCAGGTTCCCCTCATCATGAACAGTGCTTCTGCTTACCCACAAGATTTGCAAGAATTGGCTGCGGGATTCCCACAGCTCTCTGTTGAGTTCCTCTTGTCTAATACAATGCCTTTACTGATACCTGTGACCAGCAGGGTATTGAGAACTTGAAGGTGCTGCACACCAAGGAACTGTTCCTGAAGCACTTCCAGATGGTCTCAGAAGCAGAGTCAACTCTCAAAGAGTCTGTGTGGAAAGTTACAATATCTCTTGTGTGGCACTGATCAGGAAATCCTGAGACTAAGGACATGGAAATCTGTGTAGAAGAAAACATGTCCTGAAACTCTACAGGTGAGGTGTTGAAGGCTGCGCAGAGGAGCCGGAGCCTTCAGTTGGCCCTGTGGTTGATGACAGTGTCACTGTAGCAGAGTCCATCGACTTGCAGGTGGACAGCAGTGATGTTGAGGAACTGGTGGAAGAGCACTCAGAAATACTGTCTGCAGAAGAACCTCAGAGACTCGTGGCTGAGGGGCTTTCTGAAGAGGAGGGGGAAGGTTGACAAACAGAGTAGCAAAGTTCTTCTGAAATAAACAAATCCTAAAAACGTGGACAGAGCTACAAACATTTGTGGAGAAGCCCACCCAAAGACAGAAAATTCCCATTGTCGGATTCACTTGCTGAATGACAGTGCCATGTCACAATACGGAACTGTGTTAAAGAAAAGACAGAAACAGAGAACTGTAGACTAGCTTTTAGTTCTGAAAAGGTTGAGACACTGTGAGCCAAAAGCAGGTCCTAGTGGGCTACAGACCTCCCAAGGAGAGAAAGGATGCCAGAGAGGTGGGTCCTGAGGTTGTCATGGGAGGGGATTCTCCTGAACACCAGCCAACTTCCACTTCACCCTCCCTTCCTGCAAGCCAAAGTTGGCTGCTCAAGTGGTGAGTACAGATCGAAATGGTTGCTTCTGGTAAACTGGGCACATTTCATAACTTTCTGGTGAATACACTAGGAAAGTTAGTGGCATTTCTGGTAAATTGTGCACATTATATAATATTTTTTCTGATGAAAATCTTAAATGGTGCTTTGGGAGGTTTGGAATGCATCATGGGTATTTCCTTTCTTTCTTCGGAAAAATAGTCTTGACGTATAACCTACTTGAGTTGAAACCAGCCTTTGGGAATGAATTGAATTTGTGGGCTAGGGGTCCACTGTTGTCTCTTCAAGAAAGACCAAAGTATATTTATTTTAACTCTGCATTTTTTTTTCTTATGATATAGCCAAAGCATATACACTTTGGCATTCCTGGTTTAAGATTTTTTTTCTCTATAAATGTGAGCCTTAAACATCAGTAAAGTTGATGCTTGTGTTTTAAAATAACTTCTTAAGTATATTTCAATACTGACTAGTGAGTTGGAGTTGGAGCATTCTCACTGTGCAGGTTAAGCAGGAATAGGTTGGAGGTATTTTTTCTGTGACGCGGTAAGACAGAAACAGCAAAGCTGTTAATCAGAGCGGCAGAAGTGGCCAGAACGGCATGCTGTTCCCCTTAAATGCTAGAGCAATGTCAAAATACCAAGGAGGGGTTCTGTTCAGGTGTTTTGAGGAGTCATGTTTGTTAGTCATTTTGCTATTCTGAACTATAGAACTGGAGAGTTTTCTCCAAAATCTATTAGGAAGAGGTGTATCTTTTGTACCGTGATTCAGAAGTAAAACCAAATTCAAGGGAACAGAAAATAAGACTTTCTGTTTAATGTGAGACATTACCTGGATTTCCTAATCTTAATCTTACCTTCTGTGAATTCTTTATTTCTTATAGAAATATTTTGCCTAAAACTATCCAGGTAGCCAAATTATGGAAATTTCAGCAGAAATCAGGCTTATATACTGAATTTGTCTTTTAGAAATAAATACAAGGACACAACTGTTTTCAGTTGTTCTTTTTATGGTTGCATTTCATTGAGGTCAGGGCTGCATAGATTTTAAAGGGTGTATTCTAATGCATCTTTGGGAATCTTGTACCTGCTGTAGTTTGTAAAACTAGGGTAAAACTTGGTAGGAAGGGACTTCATACCAAGAAGAAAACCACACACTACTCCAAGGTTATGCAGGTTTCCCCTGCTAAGAGTGGTGGGCAGTGTCCCAGCATGATTCTGAGCAGGGGGCATGTATCCATTTCCACAGTGAGGTGATTGATTTTTCCAGTGTTTATTTGGAAGTTTCTTATATAAACAAACTGCCATTATAGTTTAATGTTCTTTACTAAGTTGGCTTCACTTAGCCTCATGGTTGACAGATAATATACTTCTCTTATCACTTCTAGAGTTTTTCTCTTTTTTTATGTGTTAGTACAGGGTCTACAGGGTCTCACTACACAGACTGGGCTCATAGTGATCCTCCTGTTTTCAGCCTCCCAAGCACTGGGATTACATCTAGTCCCTGTTGCATCTCAGTGTGCCCTGGGGGCAGGGCTGGCTGAACTGACTGGCTGGCCCTAGAGCTTTTCGTTATCCACACTAAAAGAATTGATGAGTTAGTGTTTGATGAGTTTCTTCATGGCTCACCAAGATGAACAAATTCTGCAGGAAAGCAAAACCGGAAGCTTCACCGCCCAGCCTGACTGCCTGCATTGGCGCGGTGGACAGCAGGGCAGAATCTATTGATAAGAAAATTTCCCGGCTGGATCCCGAGCTAGTGAAGTACAAGATCAAATGAAGAAGATGAGAAAGGGTCCTGCAAAAAATATGGTTAAGCAGAAAGCCTTGTGGTTTTCAAACAAAAGTGGATGTGAGACAGCAGTGGGAAAACCTTGCCCAACAGTTCTCTAACATGGAGCAGGCCAGTTGTACCATCCTGTCACTGAAGGGCACCAAGACCACGGTGGATGCTACAAAACAGGAGGTAAAGGAGGTGAAGAAAGCATGCAAGGAGGTGAAGATCGATCTGATAGAGGATTTATAAGACCAATTAGAGGGTAGGATGGAGAAGGCGAATGAAATCCAAGAGGCACTAAATCATAGTTACGGCACCCCAGGACTAGATGAAGATGGTCTGGAAGCAGAACTGGATGCCCTAGGTGGTGAGCTTCTGGCCAAGGAAGATAGTTCATACTTGGATGAAGCAGCGCCTGCACCTGCAGTGCCAGAAGGTGTTCCCACGGACTCTAAAAACAGGGACGGAGTCCTGGGGGAAGGGTTGGGATCACTACCGACCCCTGCTCCACAGACCTGTGTCATTCAATTATGTCATGAGACAGAAGGGGAAGATAGCTGAATTAGATTAAAAAGGTCTGAGTTAAACTGAGCAAACTGAGTGAGTTAAGTCAGTAAATGGAAGGCCACAGCTGAAATGAGCGAAGGATAAGCTTCAGGAAATTAGAATGCAAAAGACAAAGGACAAGTCCCAGAAGCCTCGGAGGTCTGGACTGCAAGGGACGCAGAGCTCAGCATACTTCCCAAACCTCAAAGCCTGACAGAATTTCCATGGCAAGGACTGCATGGAAATCCTTGGACTCAAGCATCTTAAAGCATCTGTCTTTTGTAGCCCCTCCTGACAGCAAGGAGCTTTCCTTTTCATTCTAATAAACTATACCCTGGTTGTCCCCCCCAAAAAAATGATGAGTAGCGTAAGATTCTAGGAAATGAGAAAACCATATGATGTGAGCTGAAAATGGTGCTTTCCTCAAGGTACAAGAATTTAGAAAGGTTTTGATCATTGTAACTGGTGCTTTGAAATCAGCAGTAGCTTTCTGGGCTATATTCCAGAATTCTGTGAGGGACATGACTAAAAGACTTGCATTTACAATACTAAGTATCAGGTATAATATTTTTAAAACAGGTTAGTTTTCTATAAAATATAGTTTCAGCTTCAATGAGATGGATTCCCTACAGGACAGATACTGGTCATATGTTACAGAAAAACTAAATGAAAATATTGATGGTACTTCTAGTTTGGTTTTCTTTTGAGTTCTTTTTTTTTTTTTTTTTCTTTTCTTGTTTTAGAGTCGGGGTGTCATGTCATTCAGGCTGGCTTTGAACTCACTCTGTGTTCCAGGTTGGTCTTGAGCTGGTGGTGGTCCTCCTGCCTCAGCTTCCCAACTGCTGGGATTACCTGTGTGTGTCATCACTCCCACCGTCGAATTAATTTGAATATGTAATAAATGTTGCATTTCTAACTAAGTTGCAGAGGTTTTAAAACTTATTGACTCAATATGTGGGCTTTTGCAACTTTTGAATTACTGAACTTTTCTTGTTGTAAGGAAGGGTCTAATTTTTTTATAGTCTCCTTAGACAGATTAAGGCAAAACATTGTGAGCTGAAATTAAACAAATACATTATTATGGTTGTTTGATATTTTAATCATGATGATTAGTTATACATAAGCAAGTAAACACATTTTTCTTTAATAATATTATCAATTTCTAATTCTGTATTTTCATCAGACCATATAGTTACATTGCATAAAAATATTTTTGCTGTTGCGTGCAAGTTCTAGACGTGCAGAAAGTTTTCAAAAATTTATTTATGCTTAAGTCACGTGATTCCACCTCACCAAAACTTCCTCTGTACCCTCTTCAAACATGTTTAATGCAGTCTACCTTTCAAGACTTTGCACTCGTAGTTATTAAGGTGTCAAAGTCAGCGAGTAGGCTGGTGTCTTTATTATTAAAGATCAGTGATTATAATTGAGGTTTTGAAATTCTAAGTAGCAGTGGCATTCTCGGAAGAGTGATAGCAGAGTTATACAGTTGACTGTGGAAGGCAGAACCTCAGCACGTCACTGAGCAGACGGTTGGGAAGCTGCTGTTGGCCCCGGCGTTGCCTGTGCCTCTCCCCCGTGTGCCAGGCTTTCACACTTCACCTGCTCGTCTGTGGGGCTCTGTGTGGAGATTCTTTCCCACATGGCCGTGCCCTGGGTCCTGTGCCAGGGGCTGAGAGACTGTCTTTCCCTCTCACACTTCCGTTGCTCCTTTGTCAGTGATTGCTGCACGCTTGGTGAGTTTTGGCCTGGACTCTGACCTACTGGTCACGTAGCTTCCCAGTGAGCACTGAGGACAGATGGTGTCAGCCCTGGAGCTTCTTTCTCTTCCTTCAGCGCTGCGATGTGACTCTGGGCCTTGCACCTCACCACACGAACTTCACAACCTGTTTGCTGAGATCCAAAAATGACTTCACTCACTACTAATAGCCGAACTCCGCTGAGTGTTTGTATGCTTAATCAGTAGCACGCTAATATCTAAGAGTTCCTAGATACTTATTAGTTTCCTCTTTCTCAAAGGATGACCCTCAAAATAAAAGTTACAGTGCATATGGCACAATACCGCTTCCTGAGTCTGCCTTTGGAGAGACGCTCGGCCGAGTGCAGGAGACCCGCCTCATCTCAGCCCTCTCAGCCACCTTGGAATCATTCCAGGAGAAGCTTGAAACCCTGGTCCATGCATGCTGGCCTTTGTTTGCACTCTTTCATGTTGCTGGGGTGATGTCCACTGAAGCCTGGGCATTGGAGGTGGCCAGCTGCTTCCGCCAATGCCCACTGCCTGGCATGAGGAGCTGGGCTGCCGGCCCCGGGATGGCTCTGCTGTCTGTCTTGCGGCCTCACAGCATCCCTTGTGATGTTCTCCATGGAAACTGAGAGTTCTGTGCTGGGCCATGTATGAAATAAAACCAAGTGTGGTACCCCACTTCTGGTCTCGATGGCCTCACAGTTCCACAGAGGCTTTCATGTGGTTCTGTGTGGGCCTGCGCAGTTGTTTATTGTGCTTCTTGAGCTCTGTTTGTGCCGAAGCCCAGAAAGAGTGCCTAGGGCCTTAGCCCCAGGCCGGTCCTGCATTTTGATCCAGGTTCTGCAGATTCCCGTCTCAGCCCCCTTGGGATCTCTTCATGAGCCCAGACCCAGTTTAGACAGGATATTCCTGTTGACTGCTGCCCCTCTCAGGCAAGTGGCAGCAGCTGAAAGCTAATCTTCATTTTCTCTGGCTAACTCCAGGTGTAGTTACCTCTGGGGAGATTTTCTTCACTATTTCTGTGGTAAGAGCCTAGTGCTTGAGCTGAAAAGATTCAGGCTGCAGCTCAGCGTCTTCTCTTGAGCTGCTGGGACGAGTGTGGTGCCTTTCTGGGGGAGCAGCCCCCTCACCTGTGATGTTAGCAGGAGACACATTCTCACAGGCACCATGCCAGGGTCAGAGAGGTAGGCGACATCCGGGACACACTCCTGAGGTTGTCTCCTCTGAACTGATCAGAGCTCTCAGTGACCATGCAATGCAGGTCGCCTGTTGAGTGTGCGCTGGAGACACCTTTGCCTGCATCCACAACTCTAGCCTTTCTGGGAGGAGTCTGTTGCTCTTGTGGTTATTCCAGCACCCTGGAGGGGACTTTTCCATATGGAGGGGGAGGGAGGGAGGCCCTGGTTTAAGGTGAGTGGGTGGAGTTTCTCCTTGAAAACAGAGAGGGGACCGATTTGCTCTCTGTGAAAGCCTGAGAGAAAGTTTTCTCTCTAGGTGACTCTCCTTAGGTACACTGTATATCTTCAATCCCTTTCCTCTGTAGCCCCATAATCTCCTTGAACAGAAAATTGTGGAAACCACTGAGTTATACTTTGTTATAGCATAGGTTCTCTTATGTCCTGAGTCCTCACTGACCTCGAAGTGCTAGAGCCAAAATATTGGCTGTCTTTATAGACCTTCTTTTTCTCCAATCTTTGGTCAGTAAACCTATACTCTTAACCCTCCAGAACAGAAACTTAGTGATACTATTACTCTATAACATAGGCACGAGCTTACCATAGCTGTCTTTCTGAGTATCAAACATTTCAGACTTAACTTGGAATTGCTATTATCTATCAGTCGTTGATATTCTAATAAATCTCTGTAAAATGTGATAAAAGTTACACATTTTTACACAGGAATTTAGAAATCTAAGCATATACAAAATTGTAGCCTGTCAATCCTTGGATATTTTTCCCAGTCTCTTACTAACCACGAGGCATAAAACATAAAGCTAGATTAGTATGCTGAGCTGTAAAAGGCTTAAATCAACAGCTTCCATCATTGCCAGTTTTGCCAATAACACACTGTGATTATGGAACACTGAATTATGTACACAACTACTTTCTCTTAGTTCAACGAGAAGAAAATTTTTTGTACGAATAATGATTAGAAAAATTATCACATCTACACCCCGTGCTCTGTATAACTACTAGGAGGACAACAATATGCATTGCATCAAACACTGGAAATGTTTTTTGAAACTGTCACATTGTTATGTATTATTAAATGCAATAAATGCAAAGACATTGATGGGGAAAAAAAGGAAAACAGAGAGGGGAGCAGAGCAGTTTGCGGAGGGCAGCACCCCACATTTAGCAGGGTGCCCATCAGAGAATGGCGTCCTGTGGAGCAGGCTGCTAGGCTCTGTGCTTCAGTCACTCGGGGAGCAGGGTGAGCGACCCGCCTGGGCTTCTAAGAATGCCTCTGTATCAAAAAAGAAATCTCTTTTTTCCTGAGACTGGCTCTACTGTGTTTACATTTTATTTTGGACATGCGGCTTGCATAGAACTGGGTTGTGGCCTGGCATTTCCATCAGGGAATAAGTGCTGAGGAGAATTTCAATTTTAAGGCAAAGTCTGAAAATGGAGCAGAAGTGTAGGCCCTGTTTAGTTGCAGTGTTCCGAAATTCTTGTGGCATTTCGAAATTCTTGATACCTCTGTGCGAATCAAAGCTTTCATTTTAAGATATTTGCCAAAGTAACATCTGAGGTGATTTTTTTTTAAATTACAAAAGTAAAAGAATAAGAAGTCGAAAGTTGTAACTCAAGTTGTTATAATACATTATACTCTTCAAAGCAAGGTAAAAATCTCTTTTGTTAAGGAGAATATTTTGGCAAGATAGTTGGGATATCTTCTATTGAAGGTGGAAGATACATTTTGCATTTGTCCCATCTTGTAATAATTCTAATTTTTAGAAAAATATTTGGGTGACCATTGACGTATAGATGGTATGCAGTATGATATCTCATGAAGAGGCTTCAAAAGAATAGGATTTGTGCAAATCAAGTCATGTGGCTTCCCAGTTTACTACACTGAATAAGAAATATTAGAAAAAATTGACCTTTGAACTTCTAAAAAAAACCGCAGTACTCTTAAGAATCTGCTAATGTGAATTATGGGTCTTTAAAAGCATAACAAATATTTTGTGAGGCAATGCAAGCATGCCCAGGAACACCCAGTGGCACTGTTCATGTTAATGGGCCAATGGTACAGTTCCAAGATTGCCATAGAGGGCACCGCCGTTGGTAAACAGCATGGCCTTGTGGCTCCTCCAGTTTGCACACTTCTGCTGGATGTGAATCTGCCGGTCAGGTGCACGGGCACCTGAGAAGTTGTGGCTGCCGTTAGAGAGAACCCCCGTACTTCCGTAGAGATGAGTTTGTGCTGCGGAGGATTCCAGATCAGCATCAGTGTGTGTTTGGAGAAGTGTTTGAGAAGCCGAGCATGCTTTGGTGATTAAAGATGAATCCGTTAGAAGATGTTGACTTGGAGAATGAAATTTTACAAATCCCAGCTGTTTACGCCTGGCACGCTAATGGAATTTTCCACTCCATGATGATGTTTGTAAGAACAGCAGAGACTTTTTTAGATGCCATGTAGTACTGGAAGTGCAGTATAACTTTGCAATATAAATGAACTGGGTTCTTCTTAAATTAAATTTAAATATATGTTAATTTGCAATGCTGGTGGTGTTTCTGGGTGTGTTTGCATCTAAAGTGGACCCTCCACAGTTTGGAATACCCTGAGTCATAGATTGACCAGAAATGGAATCCAAAGAGATTTCTGGAGTCCTTAGCTCAAGCTCCCATTGAAGATCTGAAATGAGGCCTGCAATGACTAGATCAGAGACTTGCGTAGCGGGACAGCCAGTTGCTGGGAAGGTGGCCATTGTTCTGTTCATTAACAGGTGCTTATTTAGATGTTACTGTAGTACTCACCACAGGCAGACAGTCAGCTAGGACTCTGTGAACATCAGGTCAGTTAATACACTGTGACATGAGTACCTGCGTCCCCACAAAGCTCTGACCCTCACGGGATTCTGTTTGGTGGTAGGGGCACTCCTGAGGTCATGGTGCTTGGACAAGGCCCTCATGATGGCACTGGGGAACTTGTAAGATGATGAAAGGACAAGAGTTTCCTTACTGGGAGAGAATCCGGCCGTGGTGGAGCCCCGGAAGAGGACCCTCGCCAAGGGGCTGACCTTGCTGGTTTGATCTCAAAGCTTCTGGAATGCGAGAAGTTGGTTGTTTCTTAAAGCACCCAGTCTGCGGTGTTGTTTAAAGCAATGCAAGTTAACTAAATCTATGTGGTTTCCGGGTAGTTTTCCTGGTCCTTCCTCCAAAGTATTTGATGAACTCCTAAGCAGCTTGGTGAGGAGAGTGTACTGGGCCCATTTCATCGGGGCGGAGCTGTGTAGCCACCGCGTCGCATACCAAGGGCCACAGCCATCTGTGAAGGTCGACGTAGTGACAGAGAGGGAGCTGCCTTTCATCCTTGCGACTGGGTTTTATGGAAGAACCAGGAATCTCAGCTGCAGCCTTTTCAGTTTCACAGGTTCGGTGAGAAAGTTTTACTCTTGGAGCTGCTCCCTGAGGACCAGTGGGACAGTCTGTGCCATGGAGGAACAAGGCCCTGGGTTGTGAGCACTTTTGAGGCGCTCCTTGGGTCAGGATGTTGGGGACACAGCTCTGGGACAAGGCCAAGAGATGCTTGGTGTGGTTTTGCGTGGTGCAGGGTCTTGAGGTGCTGTGCAAGCAGAGATCACAGAGAAATGATGGGCCCAGGCGGGGAGCCCCGAGGTGGGCGGGCAGCACGGGCAGGTCCCGCTCAGCACCGTGGGATGTGTGTGTTATCCTTTGCCTCCCCACGAGATGTGTATTAAGTGTTGAATATAAAAAATAAAAAATGTGCAAAGCTGCGCGTTTGTGTTAGGCTCTGTGGCCCGCTGCTCTCTGCAGCTACGTGTACGACTTCTTCTCTGAGTCCCCTCCAGCGATTCTGACGCTTGCAGGATTCTTTGCTCTCCTGGGGACTTGTGGTCACTTCCCTCTGGCAGAATAGACATCTGCTCTCTTGCAGCCTCTTCCCACAGGGCGTGGGGTCAGGAGGAGCGAGTGTCCCATTCCCCAGCACCCTCAGGGCTGTGGTGGAGCTATGTAATTGGGTTCTGTGGTCACCCGTGCTGCATTACCATGTCCACGTGTGGCTGCCTGTGTCCCCTGGCCCTGCGTGCAATCCCTGCCTCTTGTCAGAGCCTAGGCATGTCCCGAATAGTATCGGCTACTAATGCCTCGCTTGGCCACTGGTGTTAGTTTGCAGTGTGATCTGTCCACACAGCACTCTGTCCCTCTGCTGTTTATCAGACCCCTGCTACTCAGTGAATCTGAAACTCACGAGGTAGATACTTAGCTCATTTCAGTGTTCATGAGTACAGGATATTGTGTTAGCTTTCACATGTGTGAAGATAAATCATTTTAGCCCCGTGGAACTGGTTTTGGAGCTAGTTAAAGATGGTAGCTTTCCTTCCACCTTCTTTCCTGATTCATGATCCAAGTGTGTGCTGTGTCACTTTCACTGGTATCCATTCATTCAGCAGAGTTCAGTGAGCGAGCGATGGGCACCCCAGAAGGAGCCAGAGTCTAGCGCTGTGTTCTTGGGGTGGACACAAGCATGTCAGGGGACATTTGAGGACATCCCTGCAGAAATTAGGCCTCTCCAGCTCTCGGGTGCACTCTTGGCTTTTTCTATGTAATAATCCCATCTTCATGGGACTTTTTCAAAAAATGAAATGCGGCCACTTCCAGGGCTGTGTTTCCCAAATGCTTGCTGGGCGCCTTTTGATACATTGCCTTCAATCGTGTGAGGAGTTGACTATCTTCCAGGCTTTGCAGCGTTTGTGGGTCTCTGCTTCTCTCTCACAGGCTTCTGTGAGAAGCACGGGGGATGACATAGTAACAGCTGACTGAGGTTTCTGAGCCCCTGAGTCCCACTGCCTTCCCATGGGCCTTAAACAGCGAAGCAGAGGACCAGAGGAAGGATATGTGGAGGTTTCCAGAATCAGCAGTGAGACGGAGCTGAAGGTGCTGCGGTTGTCCCAGGAGACTCTGTAGGTGGGCGCCGTGGCAGCGCACAGCTACTCTGCACATTTCAGAGACCAAACTGAGGGAAGCGGTGCTAAGCTGCATTGCCCAAAGATTTATACTGAGTATAAATGGAATTTTCTGGCTCTAAATATTGTTCTTCTCTAGAATGACTTCTGGAGGAAGTTATAATTTCTCTCCCTTCCATAGTCTCTAAAAATAAACTCAGCTTCCCTTGCTCAGGAACACTGAAGTCCTGTAGTGCTCTGGGGAGCAGCATGGAGAGCCGCGCCCGCTAGTGCCCTTCACGTGTCCTTTCTGCTCAGAGTCTTACTTTTCACAAACCTCATAGCACATCTACAGCTGTTCGAGAGGTGCCACGGTCCCCAGCTTGCCACCGTTTCATGCACTGTTCCCCATGCACCCACCATCTGCTGAGGGAAGAAGGAACAGGGGGGTAGTTAAGTCCCCAGGGCCTTGACAGAACGCACCTCCATGGGCTTAAGAACACTTCACTTAGAGTCTCAGGCAGGTGGGAGGCCCTCCATGCTGGATGCATTATTATTGCTACTATTATTATTACTATTATGATTAATTAGGTATTTAGTACGGAGTCTGCAGGGTCTCAATGCACAGATCAGAGTCTGCCTGTTTTCAGCCTCCCAAGCACCGGGATCACAGGCGTACACCTCCCTCTCCAGTTTCAAGTGCTGTTTTAGCGCACCCTAGGGACAGAGCTGGCCCGGCAGGCTGGGAATCCAACCCCAGTCCCTGTGTTTGCCTCAGCAGATGCTTCCGGCTGCTGAGCTATGCAGCAGGCCTCTAAATGCAGTCTTCTCAGCCTAACCTCTGGGTTTTGGCAGAGCACTTCCTCCTTCCCTGTGGAGAGTGAGCGTGCCTGGCACGTATTTCATTTTCCCCCTCAGCCGTGTTATTACTAATTGTTTTTTGACTAACTTGTTCTCTAACTGAGGCGTTTGTCCCTGCAGTACTTGGTGAGTATCGGATCACTACTAAGTGTCCTACTATCTGCTTCCCCTCCCCCAAACAGCAAAAGCTCATAGGGAGACCTTGCCTGAACACTTAGGACTGACAGATGAGTCATCGGCACACAGTGTGAGTGTTAACATTCCCATCACAGCTGCTGTACCACTTGAATTGTAGTTTGTACATTAATTTGTTCAGTATGTGTTAAGCCTCAGTCCTGCCATTACCTGTGTGTCACCTATGGCCCAGCACTTGTTGGGATTGACAAAAATGCATTCTAGGCCAGGGAGATAGCCCAGTGGCAGAGGCGCTGGCCTGAAAAGCGCAAGGTCTTGAGTTCGATCCCTAGTACTGCCTCCCCCCCTCCCCCCAAAAAAACGGCACGCAAGTGAGTGAACACACCCTTACTGCCAGGCTCGTGACCTTTGGGTGCTGACAAGTGATTGGGTTAAGGCAGCAGCAGGCGCACAGTGTTTGTTTGTTTATCACTGGGCAGTATGCTAAGCAGTGAGAGTAAAAGGAAAGCATTCTTTTTTCTTCTGAGGGAGTGGTTGTGCTTAGATGGGCTACGCTGATGGAAATGTGCACTTAGGAGAAGAGGGGGATCTTTCAGAAAATAAGGATCAATGATCTCTTACCACAATCATGGGGGAAAAGGAATGGTGGAAATGGAGGGGAAGGAGAAAGGAGAGAGGAGGAGGTGTGCACTTTCTGTTTTCATTTGTAGAACATTAGTGCTCTGTCCTGTTAAGCAGCCCTGTGGGCAGCAGTGGGAATAAAGTTTCCATGGGCCTGAGAGGAATACTTTCTAGAGCACCGCTGGAGGGAGGGCTCCTCTCAGTTCCGTGGTCAGTCTTTACGTGCTGATAATCATCTGATACTCCAGGTTGACTTTGCAATTGCTTATATGGAGTTTTGATCCTAACTTGTTTCGACTGACTTGGTTTGTTTGTTTGTTCCTTCAAACGTCATGAGTTTTGGACATAGGTGGAGGTGAGGTGACAAATGCACCTTCTTCTCCGACTCCTGGTGCTTCCTGAAGTACACCTGCTGATGATGTAGGGAAGATGATCCCTTCCCAGGGGTCCCCGCAGCAGCTGCCAGGGTCCGCTCATGTCCTTTTAGTCTTCAAGCTTATCAGCTGACAACGTCTATGAAGGCTCTCCGACAGGAGGGATTTATGTATCTGCATTAGAGTGCACTACTTGGGGTGCCCTGCTGCCCTGAGAGCTGGGAGGTGGGGGCAGCCTTACAGGTAATAACAGTGAGTTGACCATGGCTGCTTTTTGGTTGTGTTTTGCAACCGGAGTTCTCGGGAACTCTTGTTGGTTTCATGGGCTCCGTCGAGCTGGAAAGAAACTGGCAGTGGGGCCGGGTGCAGCCTCACCACTCATGGGCAGTGACCGTGGCTAGTGGCCATCCAGCTGTGGAGGACTGCATGAGCATGGGGGATGACAGACAGAAGGGACAGTGTCTCAGGCGTAGCTGGAGGTGTGTGGCGGTCGCTTCACTTCTCCGTACTTACACGACCTGTGCTGAGTACACAAGATCCGAGGCAGATGTCTGCTGGGGATAGGGGGGCGGGCTCTGTGTTTGGGAGGTTAGCAGGCCCCTCCTGTCGGACCTGGAGCTCCCTTTGTAACAAATGGTTTTAATGTTTCCTGCAATGTTTTGAAACAGATAATTCTGTCCTTTCTAATATTTTGAAACCCAACTGATAAATAACAACCTATCTTTATTATATAATAAAAGCTATGCAGTATTTTAATGCCTGAACTACAAAGTGTTAGAAAAATGACAGAAAGGTGGTTTATGTTTTTCAGTAGGTCACACCCCATGGCCACATAAGGCTCTTCAGCTCTTCCTTAGGAAAGTGAAATGCTCATTCCTCTACAGAGAATCATTTATACATTGCTATCCATGCAGGATGCAATACTTGTGCCCCTGAGAATAAGATTAGCTGAGATGATGCTGAGCTTTTCTATTTATACAGTAGTTGCATTCTTGGAGAAACTCAGTGTGTATTAAAACCATGCCAGAAGTCTCTGTGTGCATGGAGAAAACAGAGTCAGATCGTGGGGCTCTTTTCTTTTTACCAACGCAGTAGTAAGAGGATCATTAGAAAATGGCACAGGACACAGAACAGCATCTCCTCCATGGCACCGCGCCATGCGTCGTAGCCAACTGAGCCAGTGACTGAAGTCCTGTTTTCCTGCCCTGTGCAGGTCCATTTGAGCTTTAACCAGCAGCCTGGAGCTCTCAGAGCTGCCCACCCCAGAGCACGTCCATGTGCCCAGGCCTTTGCTAGGAGCTGCACAAGCCTGCACCATTGTATTTTAACTTTTAGAAAAAAACTAACTTACTAGATCATTGTTTGAAGAGTATTATGAAATTTGTTACAAACAAGACCTTGTGCTTACAAAGACCACATCAGAAAACTCGTGTTCACTCTTTTGTGGGTGGTGAAAAGTGAATGACACAGGACTTGCCATTTTAATGATCTTTAAGTGTGTGATGCAGTGGAGCTCACTACAGTCCCGTCATTGTCCAGCTGCCATTATTACCCGACTCTGAAACTTTGTCATTGTGCTAAGCTCCTTTCCTGACCTAGACCTCAGCAGTCAATGCCCAGTATTTAAAAAAAGAGAGGTTTGGTTTGGCTCAAGCGAATAGGTACATGATCGGTCGGCTCCCCGGCAGGAACAGTGTGGTGGCGCGTCAGGGGGAGCAAGGGTGCTTAGTTTGTGGTGGCTCAGAAGCCAAATGGGGGGCAGGTATCTGAGAAGATGAGGCGAGGGACCTGCGTGGTACCCACGACCATGCCTCCATGAGCAGGCCCAGCACATCCAGAAGGTGGCCCACCAATATGTCAGCCCAGGCAAGTTGACACACCGGATTAGTGGTGAGGTACATGGTCCCGGACCCCAGCTCCATACCTGTTGCACAGTGACTCCCCACTGCCCTTTCCCCCCAGCTCCTTCACAACCACTGTTCTGCTCTGTGTTTTTGTAGAACTGACTCTGTTCTGTATTCATAGAACAAAGATGTCTGTCCTTAGAACAGTGATTTCAAGCTTTATTCTTAGTGTTTCATACATCGTAGTTTTGTTTCTAAAGCTGAACAGTACTCTATGTCATCAGTGAAGTACTACATGGAACATATGGAATATATATATATATATATATATATATATATATATATATATAATACATCATATATTATATATAATTTATTTTTTACTCATGTATTAGTGAATATCTTGGCTATTATGAAGAAAGCTATAGTAAATGTATTCTTGTAGACCCTGCTTTTAATTCTTTTGGGTTTATATCCAGAAGTAGACTTGCTGGATCGCATAGTAAATCTATTTTTACAAAGTTTTTTTAGAAAAACCTTTACATGTTTTTAATTTTAGATGGCCATACTGTTTTCCATAGCATCTGTACCATTTAACATCCCACCCACAGTATGCAAGATTTCCATTTTCTTCACCTCCTTGCCTGCCAACATCGTTTTTCTGATAGCATCATCCCAGCAGATGTGAGGTAGGCTCTCCTGGTGTTTTACTGTCCTTTTCCTGAAGGATAATGGTGTTGAACATCTCTCCCGTGTGTTTCCTGCCCACTCAGGCACCTTTGGGTGAATGTCGTATCGAGTCCTTGGCCCCTCTTTTAAACTGGATTCCTTCTCTTTCTGTTGTTAGCTGTAGAAATATATTGCATGTATTAATCATCATAGCTAAGACTTACACTTTCCGTTTTTTTGGTTTCTTCGGTAGACAAGTTATATACATAACTTGTGCCAGCTTTGTCCATATATTAATGGATTTGGTTGCTAAGGGCTGATCTTCCTGCATTCAGACTCTCCAGTGCTGGGATTATAGGCGCGTGCCACGGAGCCCAGATTCTGTGGTCAGCTCAGCCCTCCCCTGGCAGTAGGGCTGGCGCAGCCTGTGGAGGCGGGGATGAACCATGGTGGTCCCTGAGCTTGCCTAAGCAGATGCTTTAGTCCGATAAGCTCCCTCGCCGGCCCAAGTTATATATTTTGACGTCCAGTTTGCTTTTTTTCACTTATCACTAGTGCTTCTTTATATCGTATCTGAGAAACATTTACTAAACCAACTGTCATTTGAACTTTCCCCTGGAGTTTATAAATTTTACCTGTTATATGCAGATCTGAGCTTTATTTTCATTATTTTTTGTATACATTATAAGGAAAGTTTCCAGCTTTATTTGTTTGTATGTAGATACCTACAGTATGGTTTTTTTTAACTTTTCATCCCAAAAATACAATGAAAATGGAAAATAAAAAAAAGTACGAATCATGAGATGGAGACACAGGAGGGAAACATGAGGAAAAATAATTAAGATGTGTTAATTATGTGTACTGGCTCCCATGAGAAATGAAATTTTTAGGTACTGCAAACGTGTGGATGATAAAAAAAACAAAAACACTGAGTACAAACAATTGTCACATATACACGTAACTTTCATACTACTTTAATATTTTAATCCCCTTGCCATATGCAATTTTTTCTGTTTTATTTTAACATTATCAAATATGTTTTCTTTTTCTTCTTGTCCTCGGTAGCCGGCTCAGGGGGTTGGGGCTGGCGTGGCACGAGGTATATCAAACATGTTTTCTAATTTGTGTTATACATCCAACTTTATTCTTACACATCCACATATTTTTATGTTGTAAATTTTCATCAGTTATTTTAGCCTTGTCCTTTTTCAGTCTTTCTCATTTTTTAACCGCTGTGTCTTAGTGATCAACTTGCTTCAGTGTCCTCTAGGTATAATCCTGAGTAAAGCACTCACTAAACTGTATGGTACGTGATTACTATGAAAAGCCAAACACAGTGCCCTGTGCCTGTAATCCCAGTCCTCGGAGGGCTCTGGCAAGATGTTGGTGGGTTTGATTCTAGCCGAGGCTACTTAGCAAATCGGTGGCCAGCCTGAACTGCATAGCAAGACCCCTTCTTAGAAAAGCAAAGCGAACAAAATCCAGACTTTGTAGTGAGGAGTGTGCAGCCTGGTAGGGAGCGAGGCGGAACGATGGTTGTTCCCCATGGAAACGGCTTCCTCTGACCGGGCAGAGACCCTAGTGCTAGCCAGGGTCTGCGTGATCACATGGGAAGGAGAACTGCAGACCTACTCAACGGCGTGACCTGTGCTTACCATTAACTGTGTGCCACGCGGGAATGCCATGAACTGTGAGTGACCCAGGGTCCATATAAGCTGCTGCCCTCATGTCCTGTGGGTGAAGCCTGCTGTAGTCCAGGCAAAGTGCTAACCTGGCATGCAGGTCTGCTAAGGAGCGTGAATCTCTGGAACGTGTCTGTCCCATTTTTTTTTTTTTCTTCGTGGAACCAGGGTTCAACCTCACAACCTTGCACTTGCCAGGCAGGCACTTGTGCCACGGAGCTATCTCCCCAGCCCTTTGTCCCATTTCTTTAGTTCTGAGATACACAGTTTTCACATGTAACTTAGCTCTAGCCATATTCCACAGCACATGTACTAAGACTTTAGTAAGGACATGTTGAGAAAATCCATGTGACGGTTGCAAGGTTTACTTCTTACATTTCTGTAGTTCCCAAACAGCTGGTAGAACTAGGAACTAAAATGTTCTGAAATCAAGGCCAAGTAAATTCTTCCCTGATGGACCATCAGATTCTAAATAACTTAGGGTGAGAAGTCTTTTTGCCTACATTACCCTTTACTGATCCTGGCCAATATTTGACATCCAAGTATCATGTCCTAGCCAATCTTGAGTGATTTGATGGAATATGTATCGTGATCGTAAAGAAAAGGAATCCCCTCTTTTTCAACAGAGAAAAACATGAATTATTTGGCTATTAGGAATTGTACATCCGGTCTCTATGAGCAGCATACTGGGAGTTGGGGGCCCTCCCTGAATCCAGCCCACCGGTCCTCAGGATGAAGCCCTCTGTTGTCCAGTGTGGGTGGCTGGTCAGGAAGAGGAGCAGGGCTGGGCTTTATTGATCATCCTTGGACTTTGACCCGGTGCAGAACTGAGATGGCGAGAACGCGGGGCCTCAGGTCTCAGTCGTCTTTTATTGCTGTTTACACAGAGCATACGCTTGAACACTACTGCAGGAATCAGGAGAGACAGACAGTGTTAATGATTTCCAGGGGTGCAATTTGGGAGTGCAGAGCCCTTCTCTTGCTAATTTAGGAACTGATGGGAAGTGACATCCAGCGGAATTGGACATGCACTGCTCATAATAGAGTAGTGGTGGGAGGCTACAATCCTGTTGACAGATGATACTGTTCTGTAGATTCTGGCATCATCTTATTAATAGATTATTCCTTTTCCAGAGTCAAATGTCCTGTGTCACTGTAGTTATTGACCTGAATTTGTGTCTCCTGAACATTGCATGAAATACCTTCCTCTATGTTGGGGCTGTTCTGGTATTTATCACGTATATTATTATTCTTTTCGTTTTGTTTTGGTTTGGTTTTCATCAAAACACTCTTCCTTCTCTTCCTTTCAAAAGAAATGATATGGGGCTGGACAAATTACTTAGTGGATTAAAGCACTTGCAAGCAGGCATAGGGGCCTGGAGTTCAATCCCTGGGCCTGCCATGCCAACCCTGCCCATGGGGCACCCTGAGCTGGCAGTTGAGACTGGGCATGGTGGCACGTGCCTGTAATCCCTGCTCTTGGGAGGCTGTAAACAGGCAGATCACTACGAGTCCAATCTAGAAGTGAGACCCTGAGCACCCTGTAGACCCTTCCCTAAAATAAAAAAGAAAGAAAGAAAGAAAGAAAGAAAGAAAGAAAGAAAGAAAGAAAGGGTATGTAGTTCCCCATACCATTTCCTGCAGGTAACTTTATTTATCTGTGTCCTTTCTTGAAAAATGGCTTTACAGGGTATGGTGTTAGAGGAGCAATGAGATTAAGAGGCAGTGGTTCTTGAATTTTGATTTTTTTTTTTTTTTGTGTACTTGTAGGACTCACTTGTATCAATGTTTCTCAAATCCTTTAAGTGCATTTCTTGTTCTCGTTTAATTTAGTATCATCCTTGCATTCAATCACTACGTACACTAATTGTGGAAGTCTATTAATAGCAGTTTTGGGTATTTTAAAGTGTCTGTCTGTGCATGTTAGTTAGTCCCTTTTGTTACTGCTACCTATTTTGCTCGCCTGTTCCTCCTCCTGCCCCGTGTGCACAGGGGCCACCGCTCTGTTGCCATCCGCTCTCCCCCAAGTGGCTGGCTTTGGGCCTGCAGTGCGATTGGCACGTGAGGAGATGTGTGGATGTTCTGATGGTTTCTCCACGCGACAGTCCCAGTGGAGTTTGGAGAAAAGGGATCTGCGCCTTTCTCACTGTGGGCCCCGCTGCCTATGGCCAACCGTACCTCAGGTGCAACAGTGCTGGCGTGTGGGAAGGTGGAAATCATCTGAATATTTCTATCATAGAAGAGTGGCTGGAGATACACGAAAGAGACGAAGCTTAAAGACACTGAACCCCATTCTAGAATGCTCTGATAACTTGCTATTGCGCACCAAAAAGTTGATACAGATTTAAAACATTTTAGAAAAAATAGTTCTGAGAGGAAATGGAAGTAATTAAAGTCTTGAATTGATGTGCAGGGAGAAAATTGCCCTGTGCCGCTGGCATCAGAATTCACCTGTCAAAAACAGCCTGTCGTAGGGAAATGCTAAAAATAAGACGACAAAGGCACATCTGAGTGTTTCGTAAATACCCGTGTGTTTCATGTGATTTGGAGGCATGGGCATGGAAGGTCCATGCCGCAGTCTTGTCAGGTGGGCTCTACGCACCCTTTTCTGGAGTTCATTCCCGATTCTCCTGTGGAGTTGTCCTTTGTTTTCCATATCCAAAATGGTCTCCTTTTTTCAAGTTTCTGTGTTTTTCAAGTGAGCATTTCAAGATACTGCAGAGCGATCTGAATGACGACTTCTTCCAGATTTCCAAGTTCCGTTCTTTCCCTGCTTGACAGTTGTGTATCATTAGCTCATCAAGCAGCCTCTTCTTGCCTTTTTTTTTTGAAGACATTCAAGTTAGCTTCCAGGAAGAAAACCAAAGTAAATAGGCCAGCAGAGTTCTAGCTCCTGCATTTCAGATATGATGAATTGCACAATATTTAATTTAAGAAATCCAAGGTGGAACCCAGAAGAAAGACCAGAAGGGACCAGTGGGATGCCACAGACCGCATGTCCAGGCCCCTGCTTTTCCCCTGAGCCGGTGATTGCTTCCCAGCCTTGCCACAGCAGGCGAGGCGGGAGACCAGGTGACGGCCTTAGAGACAGAGTGCTCTGTGGAGGACCTGGCCGCCCCACCTCCTCCACTGCTCCCACTACTTGAGGCCTGCAGGTTCCCACGCAACTGGGAGCGAGAGGATGCACCACACAGCTGAGGTGCAGCCACATGGTTGGTCATTGTGACAGAATAAACACGCATGCTGTTCCTGTCTCATTCTGAGTTTGCTTAGAAACCTGGGATGTGATGACTGAAGATTTCAGGTGTTGATTAGTACTGCTAAGATGCAGAGGTGAAGACTTATTTTAATGGAGCCTGAAGTCAGGCTCTCTAGCTGGTCAGCAGGGGGGAACGACACGTTCAAGATTTACAAAACGTTTGCTACGGCTTCGCCCAGCGGGAACACTTGAACCAGAGGGATTCATGTGGTGTTGGGATCCACACCTCCGCTATTTGCCTTTGTGCTCCAGAAGGTGGGGTCCAGGCTTGCTCCCCCAGGGACACTCCAGTCCCCTCCGCTGTGTGTGCTCGGGCTGCATGGGTCCAAAGGCCGTGGGCTCAAGGGGTGCCCTCACTTCAGAGCGGACCCTGCCATAGTCGCGGTCCCTCTCCGCCACACTGGGCCTTGTGTACTCAGTGACCCGTCCTTGGAAGTCGGAGGTGCTTTGCTTTGGAAACTGAGCCAGATCTGCCTCCGTCTAAATGTGGTTGCTGCTTCTATGTCCAGGTTGGAAGGGGTTCTACTGGGGAGGGTGATGAAAGTGGGGCTGCCTGTGGGACTCTGTAGATTGAGTTGCTGGGACGAGGGTGAGATCTGTGAGCAAGAGTGAGAGGGGGAAGTGGGTAGATGCAAATGAGCTCGACATGATGATTTTATTCAACTTTAATCTTGAGAGAGACATGACTGAATTTTTCTAAATTAATTACATAATTTTGATTCAGCCTTATGTACAATGTAAAAACTTGGAAATTGCTTGGGGAATAAAAGCTCATTTTTTCAGGGCTTCTTTTTCTCTGGTGCTTGGATGTACGTGTAGTTTCATAGAACTTGGACGCGCTATCCCTGCTTTCCCACGGCGAGTGACTTTGGAGCCTTCCTGGCCGTAGCTTTAGAGTAGCTTCTTCTGTCTGGTGCCTGGCACCGTGAGGACAGTGACTTAGAGCACAGGGTGCATCCCCAAGACGCAAGTGATACCTGTGTCCCCCAGAATTCTACGCAGCCCCAACACCTTGTTTAGGTTAGGTTATTGTCCCTCAATCAATGATAGATCATAGTTAATGATGTTCATTGTGAGTGTTTTTCTTATTCTATAGTTTGCTCTTTATCATATACATGATATATGCCTATATATATATATATATATATATATATATATATATATACATATATTTATCTAAGACAATGTATATGTATTGTCTTAGTTGCTTTTTACTTTTTACTTGTTGCTGGGACAAATACCCGACATTCAAAATGAAGGAAGGAAAGGTTTATTTAGCTTATAGTTACTGAAGGTTTCAGTCCGTACCCTGCTGGCTCCAAGGCAGAGAGGCACATGGCAGAGAGCAGCAGTTCATGGCAGCAGAAGAGCAACCATATGGTGACAGAGCAACGGAACAACCAAGGAAGCAGAGAGCAACAGAGTGAGTCTGTCTCTCTGTCTCTCTTTATATCACATTCAGGCTCTCTGCCTCAGCCTATCTGCCTTAGGCCACACCCATAATCCCAGAAGGACTCAGACCCATAATCCCATCCGTACTAAAATGCATAATACCAGTGGATCATGACTCAAGTCTCAGACTCTTGAAGTCCTCGCCCCATGGTTGCATGAGGCTTTGGGGGGACAACTAGACCTAAACTATATACATATATATATTATATAAATATATATATTATATAAACCTACATATGTAGGTTTGGGAAATTTTCTGTCTATTCCAGTAGGTTTGGGAAATTTTCTGTCTATTCCAGTACACTTCCTTATTTGTTTATTTAAATTTATCCAACTTTTTCTTTGTGTGTGGCGCTAAGAATAAACTGCAGACCTTTCCACTGAGCTACATCTCTAGGATTTTTACCTACATTTTAACATGTGTAGACAGGGCCTCGCTGTGTCAGCGCGTCGTTCGGGCGAGCCTCCGGTTTGCAGCGCTCCTGCCTCGGCTTCCCAGAGTGCCAGGGCTGCGGGTGCGTCCCACCGAGCCCGGCTAAATTTAGCCAAGTGTTAAAAATAAACATCAGGCTCTTGTATCAAAGAAGCCTGACTGGAGCATGCCGTGGACGTAGCACTGGTACCTTCCACATGAGACATGTCAGGTGGGCCAGTGCAGGTGTATTCCGCCTTGCATGGCCAGGTGGGTTCTCAGGTGACTGTCTTGCCCTGCCCCACTGCCCCTGGGCATGGCCAGAACAAGTCCACGGCTTGCCTGTTCTCCTACACACAGGACTCACAGCTTCACTCGTGTACATACGTGACTGATGTGGCCTTAGTGGAGCTGGGGCCACCAACTGGCGGCCATTATCTGGCCACAGGAGAGAGCAAAAGGTGGACTCCAGCTGGACAGTTACGCTGCTGACTAGTGCTCTGCTTGTTCTGTGGAGCTGGAGGCTGTGCCCATGCTTGCCCGGACAGTGTTGACCCCACTGAGCCACAGCCAGCCTCAGGTTCTTTTCACACTGCAACAAAACAGGACTGACCGTACTGCCACGAGCTTCTGGCTCTTCCACCCACCCTGCTCCCAGGGTTGCGTGAATATGCCCTTGCGGTCCGGTCCCTCGAACCTTCCTCGTGGAGCTGCCTGCTCTCCTCCCTCCTTCCTCTCTTTCTTTCCCTGCCTTTCTCCTTGCAGCCCTCCCCCTGTTGCTTCCTTGCCATGGCCGTGTTATGGTTTATGTCTAGTTGTCCCCCCAAAGCCTCATGTAATCCTAGGGCAGGGACTTCTAGAGTTTGAGACTTGACTCATGATCCACTGGGATTATGTGTTTTAGTACTGATGGAATTATGGGTCTGAGTCCTTCTGGGATTATGAGTATGGCCTAAGGTGGATAGGCTGAAGCAGAGAGCCTGAATGTAATATAAAGAGAGACAGAGAAACAGACTCAGGCTATTGCTCTCTGCTCCCCTGGTTGGTCAGTCACTTTTGTCACCATTTTGTTGCTGTCCCACTGCCATGAACTGCTGCTCTCTGCCATACACTTCTCTGCTTTGGAGCCAGCCAAATATGGACTGAAACCTCCAGTAACTGTGAGCTAAATTAACCTTTGCTTCCTTCAATTTGAGTGTTGGGTATTTGTCCTAGCAACGAGGAAATAGTAACTAAGACAGAATTTGGTACCAGAGAAGTGGAGTGGTTGGTGTGACTAACCTGACCATGTGGATAACAAGTTTTTGGGAATGTCTGATGGGAAGAGATAGGGAAGGTTTGGAGAGGTCGTCTACTTGTGAAGAGCTGGAAGAGCTTTGGCTGTTTTGTGGAGGAGATTCTGGTCGAGATTAGACCAGAAGACTGACCGAAGGGCTGCCTATAAAGACCAGGCTGCGGAGGTTTCTGCTGGGAAGAAGGACTGCATTGATTGTTGGACTCCAGATGATTTGTGCTATGGCTTGGCTGAAAGTCTGTCAGAATTTTGCTCATGCCCAGAGACTTTGCCTAAGACTGAGATTAAGCATGGAGGACTGATTAATCTTTCAAAAGATATTTCAAAGCAGCAAACTATTGGGGCAGTGGCATGGTTGTTATTGGCAGCTTTTAGCCAGATCTATGTTGAAAATCAAGAGCAAACAGCCAAGCAGGATGATTTAAAATATTATGAGTTTAGCCATGAAGGAAGCACCAGGAGAGCTGTAGACTGCAAAGATGGAGCTGAAAGGATCTCCGTTGCTGGGAAGGAACCAGAGAATCAAAAGGATGGCCTGAAGGCATCGCAAGAGGTGGCAGCTCTCCACCCTTTGCAGCCCCAGAATTGCAAGGGAGAGAGATTTTGCGTTGAGAAAAAAGCTGCAGAGACCCAAGTACCACAATGGTGGCAGTGGCCAAACCAGGTTCCAAAATGGCACTGGCATGGAGAATTTGTTCCTCGGAATCAAGGTCAGAGTGTTCATCAATCCAGGCACTCCACCCCTACAACCAAGAGAGAAGGAAGCCTGGCTACTGCCCCAACTGGCAGCAGATCTTGGCATCATCCACATGGCCTTGGTTTTAGGTGCATTCGGAACGCAAGTGTTGTTAGGTTAAAAAGGCTTCCACTTCAATTTCAGAAGAAGGCCTGGGAGGCCAGGCAGCGCAGTGTGTGAAGTTGAAGCTGTGAGTAAGAGGCCTATTCAGTGGAAACCCCAGAAGTTTGGAAAAGCCAGAAACATGCATCATCTAAGGGAAACTGCAAAGAGGGAACAAGACTGGTCTAAGAGAAAAGCCATAAGAACTACCACCAACTGTACCATAAGGGTGGAGCCATGTAAGGCCTTTGGAGCTCACAACTCAGTGCAGACTACCTCGGATGTTCCGGTTGGAACTATGGGATTTAATGTTTACCCTGCTGGATTGTGGACATGTGTTGGTCCCAGTGTTTTGTATTACCATGTTGTTTGCAACTTTTGGAGTGGCAATGCTTATCTTGTGCCTTTGAATGTTGGGTCTGTTTAACTTTTCTTTTGTACAGGAGCTCACAGTGAAGAGTTTGCCTTGGATCTTGGAGAAGACTTGGGACTTGGACTTTTCAGCAATGCTGAAACTGTTCGAACTTTGGCAACTCTTAGCAATGGACTAAAATGCATGAGACTTTTGGGGTCCAGGGGCAGAATGTTATGGTTTATGTCTAGTTGTCCCCCCAAATCCTCATGCAATCATGGGGTGGGGACTTCTAGAGTTTGAGACTTGACTCATGATCCACTGGGGGATTATGTGTTTTAGTACTGATGGGACTATGGGCCTGAGTAGTTCTGGAATTATGGGAGTAGCCTAAGGTGGATAGGCTGAAGCAGAGAGCCTGAATGTAACATAAACAGAGACAGAGAGACAGAATGATGCTGTTGCTCTGTGCTCCCCTGATTGGTCAGTTGCCTCTGTCACCACTTTGTTGCTGTCCCACTGCCATGAACTACTGCTCTCTGCCATGTGCCACTCTACCTTGGAGCCGGCCGAGTATAGACTGAAACCTCCAGTAACTGTGAGCTAAATAAACCTTTCCTTCCTTCATTTTGAGTGTCGAGTATTTGTCCCAGCAACGAGTAAATAGTAACTAAGACACCAAACTATCTGCCAGAGTGTGGAATGGAGCTGCTTATCTCACTGTTTAGTAGAACAAGGACAATGTAAGGTCTAAGCGCTTGCCTGCCAAGTGCAAGGACCCGAGTTTGATCCCTGGTTCTGCACATTGTGCCAGCCCTGGAACCCTGTACATACCATGTTGGCCCCAGAACCGGGTATGGTGGAGCACACCTGTCCTCCCAGCACTGGAAGGCTGAGACAAGAGGATCACTATGAGTGTGAACTGTGTAGCGAGACCTTGTATCAAACAAATCAATTATTTTTTTTTTTAAAAAATGCATTGTTTTTCATAGCCAGTCAGCTACTAAACTCTTTGGCTCACCTCACAGTCACCTTGGGAGACTTTAGGAGCACAGACTGCTAGGTGCCGCCAGGCCAGGGCCTGGGAACTTGCATTTGTAGCCAACTCCCGGAAACAGCGCAACAAGGCTCATTGTCTGGAGTCTGCAGTGCCTTCCTGCAGTACAGCCGAGCCCTGGCTCCTAAGGGTGGCACGGGGTGGCACTGCTGTGCCCTGATGGTGATGTGGGGGGAAAACGGGGTGACTGCACAAGCAGCAGTGCCTCAGTGCAAAGGAAAGCTGAGCACAGGGTCCTGATTTTCTCCTGTGGTACACAGTCGCCCTGCTGGCCTCTGTGCATGGGGCAGGTCATTCTCATCGTGCTGGGCGGTCCTTCTTCCTGGTGCATAGTGGAACCCCTTACTCCTCACTTCCAAAGCTCCTCTCAGCACAGATGTTCTTGAAAACATGGCAGACAGCAAAGTTGGCTGGAGGCCCACGGAGACTCATAGCTCTGAACAGGAAGCGTGGAAGTTGGCCTGTGCTAATTATTTAGCAGAGCTGGGCAGCAAGCAGCTGGGTGAACACAGAAGCTTTAGACTGCAGAATATGCAGCATGGGAGAAAGCCACGCTTCCTCCCCTGGGGCTGCTCTAAATTATTGTCATAAATGCCCAAGCCGTCCTAGGCAGTACAATACCTTATGCCTGCCAGTCTTACGGGAGCCATAGAACAAAACATTAGTGCAAGGTCCTTCTCTACTGTTGGTGGGAGCGCGGACTGGTACAAGCACTGTGGAAACCAACACAGAGATTCCTCAGAATGCTGGGACTGGAGGTTCTTTCCAAGCCAGATATTCCCCTCCTAGGCAAATTTTCCAAAAGCACTGAAGTTATCATACCAGAGTGATGTACGTATGCCCATGCTCATGGCAGCACAACTTGTCATAGCTGAACTTTAGAAGCAACCCAAATGCCCACCAACTGAGGAATGGCTAAAAAAGATGCAATATTTTTTATGCAGTGTAGTATTATTCAGCTATAAGAAACATGAACTTGAGGCTTTGATAGGTAAATGGGTCAACTAGAGACTGTACTCATAAGTGAGTAAATCACATGTGCACGTGCAAATACCGTGTTGTCTCCCTAGTGTAAGAACCTGAAAGAGTAAATAGAATCTGAAAGGTAAAATAGATGCTGTGTCAGTGAGATTGATTGATTGATTGATTGATCGATTCATTTATACCAGGGATTGAGCTCAGGACCGTGTGTTTGCCAGGCAAGTGCTGGTGCCGCTAAACTGTCGCCCCAGCCGCCCTACAATAGATACTGTGGAATGGAAAACATTTGTTCAATGGGAAGGAAAAACTGGGATGAGGAAAAAGGACAAAAGAAGGAAAAATACATTTATGTATATGTACAGGATACCTTGGATAATTTTGCTGCTGGTTTCCGCTGGTCTTTTGAATGAAGCATTTAATGCTTAATTTTTCTTCCTTTTTTTGGTCTAATTTTGAAGTTTTATCTAGTAATCTGAACAATTAACTGCAAGATAGTATTTTGTAATACAACTACCATTATTGAATTCCTGATTTTGCTTCATGAAATTCTTCATCACTTGTAGTTCTTTTCTTTAATTTTTCTTTTACCATTTTGTATTATCTTTAAAATTTGTTTTAAAAAGAAATAAAAAAATAAAATGTATTGGATCTGGGGAGAAAGCTCAGCAGCGTAAGTGCCTGAATGACAAGCACACAAGGTCTTGAGTTTGACCCCGGAAACAAATAAATAAATTTGAAAAGTAAAATTAGTAATAATTTAATATATAACCATGTTAGCCACAGTGAAGCGCAGTTGCTCGCTAGGAGTTTCTGAGGCCTTTGTGCCTTCTGTGGCTGGCTTTCCCGCAGCCCCCAGGCCTTCTGTGGTCGGCTTTCCCACACTGGCTCCTGCACCACACCACCTCCTTTTGTGATGATGTACTATCTCATTTATTTATCTATTTTTACATGTCAAGAAAAGAAACCAGCCCTGAGGAGAGAACATCCTAATTCTGCTGTGATCGCCATGGGTCCTCCCTTGGCTGTTCCTTTGCTGTTCCCTCATTAGGTCCAGAGAATTAAAGCCGTTCTATCTGCCCAGGGTTAGTCAGAACTCAGTTGGATCCCAGGTCACTTAGTGCTGTCCTGGTCCTGAAGATGGATCAAGAGGAAGCCTCAAGTGAGACCTATGCTCTGAAGAACAGTGCAACTTCCGGCTTCCGCTCAGTCACTCAGGGTGATCCTGGCATCACCCTGTGTGGAAGTTTAGATTTCTTTCTTTCCAGATCTTCACTCCCAAAACTGCTTAGAGGAGAGGGACGGGAAGGGTCCTGAGTAGATGTCTGTCCCCTGTACTTTTTTTTTTTATCTTAATTTTTCTTTTACCATTTTGTATTTTCTTCACTCCAGAATTAGGATATCCTCAGGGCTGGTTTCTTTTCTTGACGTGTAAAAATAGATAAATAAATGAGATAGCACATCATTATAGTGGTGCTTCGCATCTGCATACCTAAGTGAGCCTAGCAGAGTGCGATCCCTGTCACCCCACCTAGGTCCCAGCTTGGGCCTGGGAACACTGATGTCTTGTACTCAGAAGCCTCAGATTGTCACCATTCCTAACTGTGGACACCGTGCCATACAGCAGACTGAGGAACTTGCTGCCCTTATCGAGTGGAAGTTTGTATCCTCTGGCCGATCATTTCACTCCGCTTTGCTACTCCAAGAGCCCAGAGCTCCAGGTCACCGTCTGTGTCTGTGAGCTCCAGGTCCTCCACTCGCATGTCTGCATGAGACCGTGCAGTGTCAGTGTCTGGCTTATGCCACTGAGCACCCTGTCTGCCGTGTTTACACGGACGGTCCCATGGGACCAGATTTCCACCTTCTTGAGGCTGAGAAATGTCCTGCACTGCATGTGGATTTATCTGTACACATGCATGCATAGTAGATTTTCCTTCTCTAGTTCCCTGTCGTGGCTAGTGGTGTAAAACCAGGGTGACCAGGGAGCCTCCCTGGGCCTCACTCACCTCACTGGTTCCACTTCCTTCACGTGCATTCCTCCTTCATAGTGTTAATAGCATTGTCACCTGGCAGGGCCCATGCAGACCACCACAGCTGTGACAGGACCCTTAGATCCAGCCCTCCCAGTGGGACTGCAGGCATGTGGACTTCTGTTTGAAACAAGAGATTCAGGACACAACAGGAGAAGGGCTTTAGTTTTGTAGACTCCAAGAGTGAGGGTGCAGGCAGCCCCCAGGAGAGAAAAGCGCTGTATTTCCCAGAATAGGAGCACGCATGCTTCTCTTGAGGGGTGGAACCCCCGGAAAACAGGGCCCACCACCAGAGAGTACCAGCCCCATGTGGGCCCTGTAGTTTTTACGTAGATTCCTCGATACTCTCTCAAGCTGCTCCTTTTGTTGTAGCATCAGGTTCCCGTTCTTCACTGTCTCAAGGAAGTCAGGCAACTGACTTCCAGACCGGTATTCCTAAGCAGTTTTGGGAGTGAAGGTATGGAAAGAAAGAAATCTAAATTTCCCCACAGGGCGATGCCAGGATCACCTTGGGTGACTGAGCAGAAACCGGAAGTTGCACTGTTCTTCAGAGCATAGGTCTTGCTTGAGGCTTCCTCCTGTCTTGTCTGCCTGTTTTTAGCTTCTTCTGTTCCACCTGCTTGCTGTTGCCTGCACGAATGTCTAGGGAAATAGTTTTATGGGGCCGGAAGATCGGGGACAGTGGATTGCTTTGCAAATCTAGATGTTGGTGTTTATAGATTATTTTCACGCCCCAAAATGTTAGGTATGTCCTATGTTTTTGAAATGTGTGGAACTTCCTACAGCTAAATAGAAAAGATTGTAGATTATTTGCCCTGTTAGGAAATGACAATGAAAAATAAAATCTCCCACTGAAACATCTCTTCCACAGAGATAGTAGAGAAAAGAAATGCGTCATTGTGGGGTCAGTGTTGAGCCCATGCGCAGCCACGGGCGTCTCAGGCTGTCTGCTCAGAGACTGTAGACTGAGTTCCCTCACCCCAAACGCAGCCGAGCGACCGACCCAGCGCAGCCAGGCTTTCACGGCAGCAGTGGGGGACGGGAGAACGGGGGCCCTGCGGGCTCAGACTTCCTCTGTGCATCTTTCGAGTAGCAGTTATGACGCTTCGCATCTGTGGGGGCCAAGGCCTGGCCCAGAGGAGCAGCAGGCAGCAGGAGGCGAGGGGCAAGGCTGGCCCCTCCGCGGCTCCTACCCTGCCCAGGTAATTCCCAGATCTGGAGAGAAGGCCCCGGACTCCAAGCTGGCAGAAGGAGACAGGTGCATTGCACGCTGTGTAGTCTTATTGAATGTTGACTTTTGGAATTGTTGGTTCCGCACTCAACGTTAGAATTTTCTGAGAGGAGAGTGGTGGTGTCTGCAGTTCCTGCTGCCACTGCAAGAACAGAGCTCCTCGCGCTGGCCGGTGATGCCTGTGTGTCCCGGCCGGCCCTGGGCCTGGCGCCAGTCATGGCTCACAGCGCTGAGACCCTAAGCAGATTGCAGGAAGGGTTTTCTTCAGAGACAACTAAAAAGAGGACATTTATTTTATGAACTTAGGGTGCTTTTCATTTTAATTTTCTTTTGTAGCGCCAGGGCTTGGACCCAGGGCTCGGCCTCTGAGCAGCACCCAGCTCTTCTTAGTCTGAATTTTGAGACATGGTGGCGCTCAGTTGTCCAGACAGAGCTCAGACCTGGGTGCCTCTTGCTCCTGCCACCCTCAGCATTCGAAGACAGATGTGCACTGCCACACCTGGCGCATTTTGCTTGCACACGCGTTAGCAGTTAAAACTTTAAAGGTCCAGCGTTGCCAACCCTCACATAAAGCCAGGCGAGGCACTCCACTGGGGTATCATCTTTCTGGTGCTAAATTATGGAACTCTTCTGAGGAATCGGGGTCTCCCTGGTGGCTCCCTGACTGATTGGTTTCTGATTTTCAGGCTTCCCACCCTCCCCTGCCTTCCTTGCCCCCCTCTCTGCCCCTCCAGCCTCTGTGCCATGGTTGCGTGGGCTCAGCGCCGCGTCACAAGTCTCGCTTTCCCTCAGCCCACACTGCCTTTTCAGCTGCTGCCCTCCAGGGCCAGGGACCCCACTTTCAGCTCCGAGGGCTCCGGCCTGTTGACAGGCCTGTGACTGCAGTGGCCTGCGCCCTGACGCCTGTAGTGTGTGGATCTCTTCTTCCTCTTGGAAGCTAACCCCAGTGCCTTTCCTGTTCCTGAGTGGTGCCTTGGTGTCACCCCGCCACCTCTCCCTCTCCTCTCTGTAGAGAAGACAGCGCTGCTGCACACAAAATGGGGACGCATCCCCAGGAGCTTTTCTAATTTTCCTATTAGGAGCTTGTTATGGTTTGTGTCTAGCTGTCCCCCCAAAGCCTCATGCAGTCATGAGGTGGGGACTTCCACAGTTTGAGATTAACTCATGATCCACTGGGATTATGAGTGATCAAAGGCTGGGATTATGGGTCTGAATATTGTTGGGATTATGGGTGTGAATGTTACACCCAGCCTGAGGTAGAGAGCCTGAATGTAATATAAGTGAGACAGAGAGATAGACTCAGTTGCCATTGTTGCTGTTCCACTGCCTTGAACTGCTGCTCTCTGCCCTGTGCCACTTGGATTTGGAGCCAGCCGAGTACAGACTGAAACCTTATTTAACTGTGAGCTAAATAAACCTTTCCTTCCTTCATTGTGGGTGTCAGGTACTTGTCCCAGCAACAAGAGAAGAGTAACTGAGACAGAGTGGCTCCACATGGAAATGAGAAATGGAAGCTAATTATATAGATGACTAAGCTCTGAAAGATGTGTACGTTGCAAAATAAGCCAAGTGTCCCATGGCCACAGTTACTTTAAGAAATGTCAACTGAACTTAAGGAAACATCAGGAACATTAGAAAAGCCTTTTAATCCCTTTCTAAAGTGTAGAAGCTCCTGCCCCAGCATGGCGGCCCATGCCCAGTCCCAGCACTGGGGAGGTTGAGGCAGGAGGGTCACTGAGACTCCAAGGCGTGCCAGTTTGGAATGCTCTGCACCGTCCTGCTCTCTCTGCTTTGGACACCTTGTTCACAGTCTGCAGCCTCCTCGACTTACCCCAGCGTCTCTTGTTCAGGGCTGAGAGCTGTCACCATGGTGGGGAGGGCCCGGGGACGCAGATGCCCACGGTGCCTGGTGTTGGTGTCCCTGGGCGTGGACGTGAGCCGTGGCAGGGCACCGCACGACACAGTGCTCGCGCTGCCCTCAGCATAGTGGGACAGCCACAGTGCCAGCTGTCGTGGCCTCCACACTGCTGTGGTCAGTCAGTAATGGGCTGTTTATCCTGAAGTGGTGTTCGTTGGCAGAAGACCGGCGAGGCCCAAGACCTAGTGTGAATAAAGAATGCTTGCGTGGTCTAGTCTGTGCTCGCTGTTGAATTTCATGTCCGTGCATCTTGGGAAGATTTCTTGGCTATCAAACCACAAGGAAAAGTGAGACTGATTTCTCCGTGGAGTTTTCCAGTCAGCTGCTAAGAACACCCTATGTTGTGTGGCAGCAGGAGGCAGCTAAGCAGAGCCAGCAGCTGAGGTCTGGAGGTTTAACATGCAGACTCACCTGTGACAAACAGCTTACATAACTGCAGCCCACCTCGGGCCTGCGGGCTGCGTGCCTGGTGCTAGGTAGCCACCAAGCCTTGGAGCAGGAAGGGGTGGATCAGCAGAAGGACAGGGACCTGGAGCAGCAGCGGAGCATCGCCAGCAGAGAGAGGAGGCCACAAGTTTCCAGGGCGGGTGTGGCCACTGTGCCGGGAAGGGCAGAAGGAAGACTTGTAGCCTCCTGTTTCTGGCGGCCGTGCTCCAGGGTTCTCCGTATGCATCCATCAGAGGTGCCTGACGAGTAATCAGTCCAGTCTGCAAGAAAGGTGGCAGGGGCTGCTAGGTGGGGGCCGCCACTGTGACTCTGCGAGTGGGAGCTGCGCTGAGGAATGTCCATGGCAGGAGAGCAGGCCTCCAGGGTTGAGGCCTGGGAAACCCCGTGGAGGCCGAGAGGGAAGGATCTTCGAGGTCAGCTCATGGCCTTTTAACTTACAGGGCGGGATCAGGGTTACAATTGGGGTTGGGGCACCTATGACCTCAGAAGCCTTCTGTCCTGCACAGTGGTGTGTCTGTCACCTCTTGATGGCCTGCTAGGCTAGGTTGTATCGATGACTGCTGAAGAGTGTCACAGTGGGCATACGTGTGTGTGTGTATGTGTGTGTGTGTGTGTGTGTGTGTGTGCACGTGCGCATTTGCATGTGGGAGTTGGATATACCAAAGTGATGATGGTGACCTTAGAGATCCCTTATTGTGCCATCTTGTTTTATTTTCAGGTGCTGGTGAGTCCGGGAAGAGTACAATTGTGAAGCAGATGAAGTAAGTAGGTTTTAAAGCTTCAGCATTTTTAAAGCCCCCTTCCCCTCCGAGGAGGCGAGGCACTCCAGCTTTCCCTCTCACCTTCCCAGAATCATCCACGAGGCAGGCTACTCAGAGGAGGAGTGCAAGCAGTACAAGGCCGTGGTCTACAGCAACACCATCCAGTCCATCATCGCCATCATCAGAGCCATGGGGAGGCTGAAGATAGACTTCGGGGACTCGGCTCGAGCGGTGAGTTACGGGGGGTGTGGGCCCAGCCTGTGGGGTGGAAGGAGTGCCTTGTGGTGGCAGAGCTGTGGATCTTAGTGTGGGACCCTAAGTGTGGCTGGTTTCACCCACGGGTAGGTGGGAGTGGAAGCTTTGGAAGACAGCGAGGCCAGGATGTGCAGGGTCGCAGCCTCCTCTTGGTGGCTATACTCACCCTGTCCATCACTTTATTAGGACAGCCTCATAGTCCCTGTGGTATTTCTTCATGATGTGTTGTAGTGAGCAGTGGTGTCTCCATTTTTGTCAGCTTTCTGCTGCTGTTAGAAAATGACCAAAATGATCAACTTACAAATAAGAAAGGCTTGTGAGGGCTCTCAGTCGTGGAGGCCTTCGTCCCTGCTGCTTTGGCCTGGGACGAGGCAGTGCATCGGGATGTGAGCCCTTGCAGGGAATGGAGAGAGCGGAGGGAGGCTGCATCAGTAATCTGCCCTAGAACACCACTGCAGCCCACCATACCCCCGCTGGGCCACCCCCTCAGAGGTGCCACGGGGTTGCAGCTGAGGGTTGGTGTCCAGCCGGGGCGCGTGCGCTTCTTGGGGTGTCGCGAGCCCAGCCAGGGCTGCCCTTGATGCAAGCTCGTGCGGTTAGTCCCATGTGAGCTCTGTGAAATCTGCACTGATGACTGGGAAGCAGAAATGACCTAACGATTTGTCTCCATGGCCAAACTAAAAAGGAGACCACACCTGAGTAAAGGAAGTGGCATAAAAGGTTGTAACTTCTTTGGAATAAGCAAATGGTGCCAAAAAAAAAAAAAAGATACGTATCAGAATTTCAGAGCTCAAAGAACCCTTGAAAAGGAGCAAGCTCCGCCCATTGATTTTCCAAGTGCAGCACAGGAGCCCAGGACAGCCCCTGAGGGAGAGGGGCAGCGCCGGGCACGGCGTCCAGGCCTGAGCTGTGCATCCTGACTGGGCTTGGGTCGGGGTTTCAGTTTGGTTAGAGGCAGCTGCCCTGGTCCCACCCACAGCGTGCTTTCCTGGCTTTCTGTCCTGCCAACCTCTGTGTAATTGTTTAATCTGTTCGTTTCAAGACTGTCCTTTGTGCATGTCATATAAGTCACTCATCGACGCGAAATTTGACCTGACCTGAGACCTTTAACCAAATTCTACCATGATTTTATTTGTTTATTTTTACAAAGAAAGAGCCCTTGAATGCCACTGCTCCTTTGCACTTTTTACGTAGTTAATGTGTTTGTGCGCAGTGTGCGTGCACTGTCTCTGTGCCAGCACTATGGAGGCATTTGACGTAGCATCTGTAACTTTCTATTTTTTAATTTTTATTTTTTTAAGTACTTAGCACAGGGTCTACAGAGTCTCACTACACAGATCAAACTCGCAGTGGTCCTCCTGTTTTCAGCCTGCCAAGTGCTGGGATTACAGACTCATGCCACCATGCCCAGTCGCAGTGCCTGTCTCAGTGTGCCCCCAGGGGACGGGCCGGCATGGCACTCTGGGTCCCTGCATCTACCTAAGCATGTGCTTTAGTCTACTGAGCTAGCTGGATGGCCAGAGTCTATAACTTTTAAGGAAAAGTTTTTATTTTTATTTTTGGGGACCAGGAATCAAACTCAGGACCTTGTGCTAGCCCAGCAGGCGCTGCATCACTGAGCTATGTCCCTGGCCCTGAGTCTATAACTTTTTGTCTTAGAGTCTTCTAGATTTTTTTTTTTTAAACATGTGAACAATCCATGTTAAATAGAAAAGAAAAATAAGTAAAAACAGCATTAGGAGACACACATTGGGGCTATCTGTAAAGTAAGGATGACTCAATTGCGAGCTATTTAAAAGGTTTTCTTATAATCTGTACATTAACTTACTGTTTACCCTTTTAAACAAGATTTAAAGTCTTAGTGTAATTCTGGCTTTTCCCATAGATTTGAAAATTGGTTTTGAATGAATTTTAATGGATATGTTTAAGGTTTATAGCATGGTTTTCCTGATCAAATCCGTGCTGGCAAGCGTTGGTGAGGGTGTGGAGCCCTAGGACCCTGCTGGGAAGAAGGGGCTTGGTTTATCCATTATGCAAAACAGTGGGGCAGTCCCTAGAGAAATAAGAAGCAGGGCAGCCACAGGGTCCAGTGCTCTGCACCGTGGGCCCATGGCGAGGGGCACGGAGGCGTCCCTGGGCACCCCTCGGGCACTTCCATTTCATCCTGTCGCTCACACAGCAGCCAAAACAGGCTCAATGTGTCTGTTGGCAGGCAAATGGTTGAAGAAATTTTGTGATGTGTGTGAGTACATACATGTGTGTAGATTCTTAGCTGTGTGGTATGCATGTACACATACATACATGTGCACACGTGAAGGAATATTGCTCAGACTTGTAACACGACATGAGTGGACCAAAAGGACCCTAAGGGAAATAAGGGGCACAGAGAAAACACAGTGCCTGCCCTCACTCAGGGGAATTCTAAGAGGACAGTGCCCGGGGCTGAGGGGCAGCGTATAAAGCAGTGAGGAAACGCAGGTAAAGGACTGCCCAGTGACAGAGGTATCAAATGGGTAAGTCGAGGGGTGAAGGGCGCAGCGTGAGGACTAAGCCATGGCATCCACGCCAGTGCGTTCATTTATCTTTTGTTCAAATGAATAATAAATGAATGAATGAATGAATAAATCACAACTGTGTAGATTCCAAATTGAATACTATTAAATAAAGCACAGGTGTTCTGGATATAGTCAAATAATTTCAGAAGAAACAGCATAGAAGACTGTTTTGAGGGGGCTGGTGGGATAGGGCAGTGATCGAAAATGCCTGCTGGTGCAGACTCAGACATGGAGGCTCAGGGGACCGGGGTTCGGTCCGCACCACCATGTGCCTGACTAGCCAGCCCAGACAAAACGGAACAGAGCATTAGGGCTGGCCAGGGAGAGCAGCAGATTCAAGCAGTTGCTTAGGCAGAGTGCGGTGGCCAGGGTTCATCCTTCTGCGTGCGTGGTGGCTGGCGTTTGTAATGCCGTGGCTTGGGAGGCTGAAAACAGGAGAATCACTTGGAGTCCGATCTACGTAGTGAGAGGAGGAGAGGGAAGGGAAGGGG